>BKZX01027742.1:0-19318 GCA_014362285.1 Fagus crenata
AAAAAGTGACAATTATCGTGAACCAAAGAAAATCAGGAAAAAAAAAAAAAATTCAAATACAGAGTGTGAAATATACAATCAGATTTCTTTAGTATTACGCTTGACTCAATCTTTAGTATTACGCTTTCTTTAAAAAAGAAAAAGCAACAAAATTAGATTTCTTGGTTAGTTATAAATAATTAAATATACAATCAGATTTCAATGGCAAACAGAGTGTGAAATAGAAGAGGAAGATGAGGAAGAATTATCCCTTACCATATCACTACCGAATCTCAATTTGAGGGATGTGCTTTATCTTGGGCCATTCCACACCCACTTCTTTCTCGCAATTCTTGCTCAGTTCACCGCAATTTATAATCTTCAGTTCTCTTAGGGCAGTGAGGCAACCCATCCCCTCCGGCAGAGTTGATAATTTTGGGCAATACTCAATCTGAAGTTTTTGAAGTGAAGTGAGATTTGGGAGCCACTCCGGAAATGCCGCCAAGTTCTCACAATGAAAAATCCATAAGAACTGTAAAGTGGTGGAAGATTGTATAAGCCATTGGGGAAGATCCACTAGTTTTGGCAAATCACCGATTCTGAATGACCGAAGGCTCGTCGGGTAGTCTTCCCCTTCCATCAAATTAATCTTTTCACAATCATAGATTACCAGGCTTTCCAATGCGGTTAGGTGCTTCAGACCTTGCGGCAAAGAAATCAGGCTTTTACAATGTTCAAAATCCAACCTGCGAAGGGCTGTGAAGCGTTGGATCCTTTCAGGAAAAGACTCTAGACCGGGACACTTAAAAAAGGCCAAATGTCGAAGAGAAGACATGGACATGATTTCATTGGTGGGTAGACACGTTTGTTTTGTGGTTATCCAAAAATATTTAATGCTGACCATCTTCCTTATATCTCTTGGCAACTCTTCCAGCTCATCACAGCCTGTTAGTAGCAAAGTTTCCAAATTTTGCAAGTCGCAAATGGAGTTAGGCAATATCTTGATGTGCTTATTCCATTGTAAGTTGAGATGTCTCAAATGCTTCAAAGTACCAATTGAGCTTGGCAACGTCTCCAATGTTGAAAATTGTAAATCTAGCAGCCGCAGGTGCTTCCACCTTGAGATGCATGTTTCCACAAACGATTCATTAATATTAATAGGTTGATTCCAATCTCCTCGGAAAATAATAGTTCGTACATTATTACTCAACTTGTGTAAAAACTGTGTTGCTTCATCAGCACCCAAATTCTTGTCCCAAATTGACACGTGCCTAGCCTTTTCAAAATTGTTGGTGCACTTAGTGTTGTCAATTAAGCAATAATAATCATTTTGTGCCACATATAATGAAAGATCGTGTAACAAATCATGTATTTTAAACCTGAACAATGAATGATCACATTGCACGATTTCTTGAAAGAAAGATCTTGACACTAACTCATTTAAATATTGTTGTCCAATATCTACCCAATCTCCAGTACTTTTGTTGGACTTTTGGAGGAGCCCATTTGCCATCCAAGACTGAATCAATTTTATACTATCATACCTAAAATCCTTTGGAAACAATGAGCAATAAGCAAAACATTGTTTTAAGTACGATGGTATTTGATTGTAACTCAATCTTAACGCGGGTAAAATGTCATCTTCCTTTTGCTCTAATTTCCATATCTCATTATCCCTTATAGAGATCCAATCACGCTCCTCGGTTTTAGAATAAAGTAAGCTCCCTAAAGTCCTCACGGCCAAAGGAACACCACTACATTTTTTCACAATTTGTTTTCCAATCTCAACTAGTTTTGGATATTTTTTTTCCTCTCCTTCAACGAATGCCCATTTTAAGAACAAGAACAAACAATCATCCTCAGGAAGACCTATCAAGTCATGGATGGGTCCAGGAGCCATCACTGTGGCAACTTTGTGACTTCGTGTAGTGACAACAATCTTACTTCCATTGGCACCTTCTATTAACAATTTTTTCAGACCAATCCATTTGTTACGATCCTCATTCCAAACATCATCCAAAACAATCAAAAATCTTTTTTCCTTCAAATAACTTCGTAAACTAGCTTGCACTTTATCCATACTCATGTTCTCACTAATTTCACCACTCACAGATTTAAGGATTTCTTTTGCCAATTTTAAAATTGTAAACTCTTCTGACACACACACCCATATTCTGGTGTCAAACTTTTTAGCTACCATTTCATCATTATACACCCATTGAGCAAGTGTGGTCTTTCCCAGACCTCCGATTCCCACTATTGAAACCACAGGAACGGTACCATCATCACCTCGGTGTATCAAAAGATCTATTATCTTTTCCTTGTCCTCATCCCTCCCAATAACATCAGAATCATGAACAAAGGAGTGCGTCATCTCCCTCTGCACAATACGCTTATCATCAAGTCGCTCCACAAGAAGAAATTGAGCTCTATGCTTTGCTATCTCTTCTAACCTCTCTCTTATCCCATTGATCTTTTGACTCATTTTATAACTAAAGCCAAGCGGGTTAAAAGAAGAAAGTACCTGTGTAGGAGTGCTTCCATGTGCTTTCACCACTTGCCTTCTTAGACCTTCACACTCGAATTCATCCAGCACATCCACAGCATTATAAAACACATCTTTAAGTTGCTCCAACCAAACAGTCAGCCCTCGGTTTTTCACTTGCTTCTCCTCAGCATCCAGCAGCACGGCTTGGATGGTGGACATGGTGAGCTCAAGCCTTTTCAGATCGCTGGAAATGGCCCATGCTGAGCAAATCTCTTGGTAAGCAAGGGACCCTAGCTTCTCAATGACTTTTTCTGCAACAGAAAAGGCAAACTCCGTCATCATGTTCTTTGAGGTGGAGGAAGGGAAGAGTTACGGTTGCTGTTACTTTGTTAAATGAGAATGTTTGGTTTTGCAAAGAAAAACTTAGACGAACAGAGGTCAATGAGAAGAGAGGAACGTGAAGCGTTTCTTCTCCGCTGTTTCCTTTGCAACCTCGTGCTTGTGGTTGTGCACTACCCCAAATAAATCTAAATAAAAAAACAAGTTTTTGTGAATAGAAAATTAAGTGGTTGTGTCCACCCGGTTTAAATGTAATAAAAAAGTGGAGTGGTGATCATGTGCTGGGTAGTAAAAAATTAAATTATATATAAAAAAATTGCTTTCAGTAGGTGGTGTCTGCATTGCATGCCACACCCAAAATTTATAAATAAAATATAAAAATGCTCAATTCTCAGCTTAAGGTTTTGCTAAACTGTTGAATTCTTTTATGACAAAAGCTTTGCTGTATGATCAACCTTGCCCCGTCGGCAATGAATAGTGATTTATTGTTCACCTTCTGTATCCAAATATCATGTTATACATAATATTATATATCATAAATGATAAAATCTAGACCATAATATTGTTATTCAAGCTTATTTCTCATGTGATAAAGATTAAAGTATATTTTTTTTAGAAATGTCTGTATGTTTATTCATATATATATATATATTTTTTTTTTTCCTTTTTTGGTAGGTAATAATGAATTAATTGAGAAAAAATAAAAAGGAGGCTAGTTGTGAAGGGAAATGTCCATCAAAAAACCCTAAACAAGAACCCATAAAAGGGATAGAGGAAATGGGTTAGGGACTTGGGGTCCCTAAGCCAAACAAAAAGAGACCCAACGAACCAAAATGCATTAAACCGATATGAGATTATGTATATATGGAATTATGTCTTTCATTTTGAATCTTTGCCACTAGTTGGACTAACAAAGTTGATTATGGAGATTCCAATCAATAATAACTATCAATAGCATAAGTTCTTTCCAAACTCAGGTTTTTTTTAATATTGCTTGATTTGGTGAATTTTGTTAACATATTTTATGTTGTCTTTGTTGGTTATGTTCATGCAAGACCGGTCCAACCCTTAAGTGAGTTAAGTTGTCGCTTGAGGTCCCAGCAAATAAAAAAAAAACCCTTATAAAACAAAACCCCCAAATTATAAAAAGAGAAACCCATAGAGCCCAAGAGACGAAACTACATTAAGATGGACCATAGCTCCTGCCAACTAAAAATAAATAAAAAATTCCCAAAGCTCACAAACCCTTTCTTTTTTTTTTTTTTAAGTAACTCTCTGCCCACCTTCAATTGTGTATTGTTGCTGAATTGACAAGCTGCAATGTTTTAAACATTGTAATCGTTAGATGAGTGTAACTTAAAGGAAATCTGCTGGTACTAAGAAATCCATTGGGAACAATGTGTTTCACCCCGCACACAAGATTGTATGATGTACAATTCCTTCAACACTTAATAAAATTTCATATGTAGAAGAACTTAGCTTCCTAATCAAGTGTTTTTCAAGAATAACAAAGCATATAGACAATTTAAAACGTTAAGGTATGGCTAATTTCAATATTCCAACAACACCATACTTAAAATTGATTTAATATTGCTGATCCGGTTTAAAATCAAGAGCAAGTCTTGAGGAAAGTGCAGCGTTTCTTCTTCGTTGTTTCTTTCCATGCTTTGTTTTCTTTATGGTCAAAATCAGTGCTTTATTAAAAGGTACGTTGGTGGTTTGCTTTTTTGAAAAATGAAACCAAAATGCGTATTTAATACAAACGTGGGTTTGCTTTTGCCGGCCAATATGAATGAAGGTCACCTCTCAAACAACTTTAAAGTTAGGCCAAAAAAAAAAAACTTGATCTTAAGACTAGACTAATAACAGGAAAATTTTTTTTTTTAAAAATACGAACAAAAGATATATATTTCCCCTCCAAAGGTTGGAGCTTGGATTTACATAATACCAGATTGAATGCATAATGAAGCCCTTTGTTCAGCTTTCACTTTTTTATGAATGGTTTTATGGGCTAATGAAACTTCTCTTATATTGATCTACTCTACTCAGCAAGGGTGGTTTAGTTCCACAGGTGAAGATGATCAACCAATATATATACCATATCTTTTATACATTAAGCATAGTAGAAAGAATTGTTTTATTGCTTAAAATGATTAGTGAAAGACACTAGAGCATTGAACATCTACATATGGCAAAAATTATAAATATAAAATATAAAAAGGTGAATCCTGAAGGGAAAATTAGTTTTACTGTGGATTTGTAGTTAGAAAATTGAGATACAAGAACTAGTTATTTTAATTTTTATCTGACTTTTTAGATTTGGACATTGGATTCTTGACTAGGTTGGATAGAAGTCATGCTTTAAAATCAGTATCACTTACATTTTTATTTTGTGCATTTTCAGTATGATTATTTTAACACACACAAAAGTAAACTATCTTTATTCATCTTACATCATACAAATTACTCATAATTCTGTCACTAACAATAATACAAAAACACTAATAGCCAAACCAACAAGCATTGAAATAGTATTTTGCAGATTTAGTACATAAAAGGAAACAAAGCTTAAATATAACTCTAAATATAGCTCATCTATTCAAGGATCAAACATTACTGCTCGATTCTTGTTTATCACTGAAAAGTGAAAACTACTAACAAATATGCCATGCTCCTCTAGCCCTAAAGTCTTTCAAAAAATGATTCAAGAGATAAAGTGAAAGAGCAGGGCCGGTCTTGAGAATTATGAGGCCTGGGGCGATACAAAAAAATATGAGGCTTTCTATCTTTAAAAATAATAATAATAATAATAATAATAAAAAATTAATTTACATACGGTTTCTGCTACAAAATTACTAATTAAGCTTTTATATTCAATATTTTAACATATCTTGTTCAATAGATAATATGGCTGATTCATTTAATCTTTCTTGTGACCTAGTTGATCGCAAGTAAGATTTTAATAATTTTAACTTTGAAAAACTTTTTTCAATGGATGCGACTGTGACAAGTATAGTCAATAATATTCTATATGCAATAGATGCATTTGGAACAATTCAATTCCTTAATAAAAATAAGTATATTTGTCGCTGTCTTTTTTTCTTTTGGTAAAATCTCGTGTAAGATTTTTAAGTTTGAAAATAAATCAATACCATTAAGATCAAAAAAATTATCAGGTTTTAAAAAACCTTCAAGATTAACATAATACTTTTTCAAATTATCATAATTTAATGAAGTTAACTTCTTTACATCAAATAAATACCCAAAATTGTTCTCATATATATTTGGGTTAAAGAAATAAATTATTATTAGACTTAATTTAAAGGCTTGTTTTAAATATATGAGCCTTTTTAATTTTTGTATATATAAATATATTGAGACCTTTCAATAAGGGCCTTAAAAATTTTTGAGATGAGACCTAATTTTGAGGTAAGGCCTAGGGCGGTCGCCCACCTCACCCTTGCCCCAGGGCCACCCCTATGAAAGAGGCTTTAAAAACAAACGTAAGAACCAAAAATCTATACCTCAAGCAATAATAATTTATAACCAGTGAAAGCCACAACAAGAGCTACAGCTCTCTCCTTTTCTTAGGTATAAATTGCTTAATACAGAGCAAGTTTGTGCTACCCTCACTATCAGGGTCTTTCTCATACAGAGACTGAGACTCATTGTTGAGATCATTGTCCATTTCCTCCATGGCTTACTGCACCTCAATTCCCCATGTTTGTGCTCTTGCAAGTCATAGCCACCTTCCAGGCTTCCACTTATCAATTTCACAAATTCTTCCTACTGTTCTTTCCAATATACCATCTCAGGATCCAACAGTCCAACTATAAAATCCCTTATTCCCTTTTTACTCCATGTTGCTATCCTGTCTACATCAAACAGAATGAATGCAATTTGTTCTCTCAAGCTTGCTTGAAAGTAAGTGATTCCATATATTACTTTATAAATTTACTACAACTTGTTCTACTAAGATTTTTCTTATCTTTGTTTAATAAGCGACCTACAGCTCCTTAACCATCATTTTTGCTCATCATCATCATTTCAACTTCAAGTCTTGAAATTTAAATTCATATAGTTTTTGCCCATAAATTCAATAGTCAATATTTTTACTCAAACCACCATCAATCCTTAGTTTCTTGCACCCATTACCCCGTAAATATGTAAGCCTGAATTCATTAAAAAAATTCCACTACAATTAATGTAATCCTTAATTTGAGAGTGAAAAGAATGAAAGCCTCATTTTTAAGACTATTGAAGGAGTTTTGTATTTATAGCAGTAACTAAGCAAGACTAAGCTGAAGCTTAACAAACTAACAAACTAATAACTAACTCCTAACAAAATCCCCAACTAGTCTTGATAGAGCTAGACGTAATGTAGTTTCTTTCTTTGTTGCTTTAACATCATGATGGAATTTTTCACATTTAAAACTCTTTGATATCGAAAAATTGATTTGCTCTGATTGCTCTAATTTGTATTAAGTCAAATAAAATGATAAATTGACATTAAAGTTTTGTCTGACGAAAGACGAAAATATATATAAATTATGCAAATATGACATTTAAATGCTATATATTGACCAACTCAACAAGGACATTTTTCTTTAATACTATGCCCACATCTGATGAGTTACACCAGAATTAGCTAGCTCAGCCATATCAATAACAATATACCAATTGAGCTAAAATGTAATTATGTTGATTGTAATTGAATTTGGTAATAAAAATATACTTTTTAATTCTTTTTTCTCAATTGATAGATGGCCATTCTTCATACATATATTGGAAAATAAATATGTAATTTTATATACAATAAGCCCTATTATCCAAATCCAAATATATGCCTAACAATCATAAAAAAGTGTTCTAGTTGCAAAAGTTTTCTTTTAAGCCCAGTTAGTAGTCATTGCGTCTCAGCCAAACCAATGATATGACACAAGCAACAAAAACCATCCTAACGCCTAACTCACTCCTGGCCATTAATTGCTATTGGAAACCAACACATAATCTCTCTCTCTTTTTGCAAAAACTTTTTGAAAGCTTTACAAGTTTCATAACAGTTATGAAAGCTTTGTAGACACATTAGGCAATCTCAGTAAACTTTTACAACTACTTATCAACATTGACATGAATCCAAAATAAACCTTCCCAAAATCTGGAGAAAGCTGCCTTTATTCCTATCTCATTGTTTGCTTCTAAGTTCTGTTTCTTGCATGACATGCCTAACCAACCTTTCCACCCTTTGCCTCTACTCAATTTCCCTTTCTTTCCGTTACTTATAAAAACACTACCTCACAAGTCACAAGAAACAATATTAATAATTTAATACAAACAAAAAGGTGATCAAAACAAAGGAAAAGTGAGGAGAAGGGTTTTGTGCCATGAAGATTAAGGTAGAATCTGATTCCGAGTATCACGATGAATCAAAACATCCCTTCTTGCAAAACATAAATGAAGCAGAAGAGAAAACATTGATACAGAAAGCCATTAGCCAGACATTTCAGAGCACAGCTCATTTGGCTAATCTTTTACCCACTGGAACAGTCCTTGCTTTCCAACTTCTATCACCCATTTCACAAATGAAGGTATCTGTGATCCGGTCAGCCGGTTCATGACTGCTGCACTTGTGATCCTCTGTGGGATGTCATGTTTCTACTAAGCTTCACTGACAGCTTTAGGGACAAGAAGGGAAACGTCTGTTATGGCTTTGCCACCATGCGGGGCTTGTGGGTCATTGATGGTTCAGCCACCCTTTCACCTGAACTTGCTGCAGAATATCAGCTATGATTCATAGATTTCGTGCATGCTTTCATGTCAATATTGGTATTTGTAGCAGTTGCACTCTTTGATATGAATGTGGTAAGTTGCTTCTTCCCCGCGCCATCAGATGAGTCCCAAGAGATTCTTACAAGTTTGCCAGCTGGAATTGGTGTCATTTGCAGTATGTTGTTTGTTACATTTCCTACCAAGCGTCATGGAATCGGCTTCCCCCTCTCTGCAAATTAACAAACTCTGGATTCATCTGGTCGCAACCTCTTTGAATTGATAAGCTGATTCTCTGCTATTGAATCATTATGGTAGTTGGAAATAGCCTGTTTATTCTTGTCAAATTACAGGAACTTCTAATATTGACAGTGTAAGGTGATTGTGACAATAGAGTTGGGGTACGATAGAATCACTATATGCAAATAATGGCTATTTCTATGCGTGGTGCGTGAGTTTGAACATCAATAATTTAGGGCCTGTTTGGTACGTGTTTTCGTTTTCTGTTTTGGTTTCGTGACTTTTTACTTTATTGAAGTTGAAACTTTAATCCTGATTTGAATTCAAGATTGTAAAAAAAAATTTGTTTGGTACATAGTTTTGGTTTCACAACTGAAATCATAATTTTAAAAAAAAATTGTATTTGGTACATAGTTTTGATTTTTAAATTCAATTTTTATTATTATTATTATTATTATAATTTTTTTTTCCTTTTTTTCCCACCACCCACGTATTACACCTCTTTATTTATTTTTTCTTTTTTCTTTCTTTTTTTTTTCCCACCACCCACATACCCCCCCTCCCTTTCTTTTCTCTTCTTATCTGCTGAGTTCCTTTTCCTTCAATACCCAGATCTCACCATTTACCCTTGCTTCCATGGCCCACCATCTTATCCGAGAACTTCAGAATGGCGTCGTTGGACGGTACTTTTCTGATACTGGGTTTTCGGGTCGGCTTCGAGAGCCGAGATGGGCCTCTGAAGTGGTTGCAGGAGCTTGCATAGTAGCTAAGGTAGAAGGAACCTCTACAGATGCCTTATCAATCTCACCACGAACAGCAGAAATATTGACATTTAAATTTTTATTTTTTATTTTAACAAAAGCTGCCTCACTTTGAAACAAAGAGGCCTCAACACCACTAACTACAACAGGTACAGGAGGTACTGTTCCATCTTGAAGCTGATAATAAGCTACAGGCTCAACACCTCCTCCTCCGGCCTGTGATTTGAAGTGAGAAGAGATGGGGAGAATAACGATGAAGAAGAAGAAGAGTGAGATTGCGAGTCCGATGGTGAAGAAGTTTTCTCATCAACAACATACGAAGGAGGATTTGGGTTTAAAATTTGAAGATTTAAGCCGATGAAATTCCTGGCGTTGGTTTGGGTTTTGAATTTGAAGATCTGGGTTTGGGTTTGGAAGATGTGGGTTTCAACGGGCAGTGGATTTGGGTTTCGGAGTTTGGGTTTTGGAAGCCATGGTTGTTTATGTTTCGATGGTCTTAGTGGATTGATCTTGGATTTGTGGTTTTGGTCTGGGATTGAATCGGCTTCTTGTGGTTTTGCTCTGTAATGGCCGAGAGCAAGAGAGAGAGAAGCAGAGAAGCTTCTGGAGGAGAGAAAGTGAAAATGGGAGAAAAGAAAAAGGTGGGCCTAGTAACGGTAATAAACTGGGACCCACAAAAAAATTGAGTCCGGATTTGAATCCGGCTTGAATTCAAAAACAGGTGAAAGGCTAAACTCAAAATTGGCATGGAACCCACATAAAATTCAAGTTGGGATTTCAATCCTCATTTAAATCTGATGTACCAAACATCTTTTTTTCATGTGGGACCCGCAATTTTTTGGATTTGAATACAGAATCAGGTTTTGAATCGCGTGTACCAAACACGCACTTATTAATTCTTGAGTAAATATTAAAACATGTACTGAAGAATATACAAAATTTTAATTTATATAATAAGATCATGATTGAAATTCGAAGGGTAAATCAAAACTCAAGTGCACATGCATATGCATTTGCAAACACACTCATGCACACCACATTGCAATTATTAATATAAAAATAAAAATAAAAAGGGAAAAAAGAAGTTTGCAAATTGATCATTTGAGTCATTTTAATGCTCATTGCATATTTAAAATTGCCATAGCCATATAATGCATTTTGGAGATAGTGACAATAATTTGTTAATTTGTTAACTCATTCACCCAAAGCACTTCATACAAGCAACATAAAGCATAATTTGGTGATTTGAAAATACCAAAGTGATCATCTGCATATTAAAAGAGAAAATGTTCCAATAAAAAGCGTAGGTCGGAAAGCAAGATTTGCAAAATGCCAGATACATTACATTAAAGAAAATTAGATTATTAGAAAAGGAGCAAGAAGCTTGCATGTCTACAAGCAAAAAGGGCAGAGTTGATTTCTGAATTCTTTTATATGTGTGTGTGTGTGTTTATTGTCTAAGGATAGCATTCCCATTGATCAACATCAGTATTATGGCATCACTTTTCACTAAATAAAAGAGAAGGAAATATTTAATACCAATTAATCTGCAAATCAAGGTAAACATGCAAGAAAATTTTGAATGGTAAGGTTTGTACACAAACCACCCTTCTCAGGACATCGCTTACGGTGGGCCAGCACTGGGTTATAAAAATTTTTAAAAGCTCTACAGTATAGTACTCCTTTAAGGCATATGCCCTAAAACCTAGTTAGGTAGGCAAGAAAATTCAGGAATCAGCTTCGCAGCCCACCTGTAATTTTATTTTCATAATCAACATAATAGACCTCCCAACAGAATATGCAGATTTCATTAACTTAATAAACACATGGACTATTTATGCTTTTGCAGAAATAACTCTTGATCAAAACCTCCTGATTGGATAGTTCAAAAGGATGGTCCAGATAATGTTTCAAGGACAGATAGCCAAATTTTTTTCCAATGAATAACAAACAGCATGATACATTCTTTTAAACAATATCAGTTACTTGGACCTTTTTCTTTTTTAATAATAGTTACTTGGACATGTTACTGATAAGAGAACACTCCATCCAATTACAACACTTATACATTAAAATTGTATAATTCATTAGATAAATGAATAAACTTCTTAAGCCAAAGAGATGGCATGTTGCAAGAAATAGATAAGTAAATATCTAATGGTGATGGGGACTATATACATTCTCTTCTTCTTCTTTTTTCCTCTTTTCTGGTAATGGAATATAAATTACAACAAGATATCCATACAACAAGTTATCCAAATCAACTTGGAAAAATACAGCCCCCATGTCCTCAATAGTTATCCTGCCAATTATCCAAGGACATGGAAATCCCAAAGTCTGACAATTAACAACTTGTCATGTTGAAGTCCAGATACTCTATTTGGTTAGCTATATAGATAACCAAATGTAGTGAATCAAATTGCAAAGCCATCAAATGAATGTTCATCAAGTTGCCAACATTCAAAGGTGGTAAATTATCACTTGTCCCAAAGCTTAAATTGTTAGAAAATAATGAATTTAATCAGTTAACCACTATTCTAACCCATCACGTGTGGGCCCAGAGTCCCCCTCAATAAGCGGGCTCAACATGTGAAATTGTAACTTTTTAAATGAGAAGTAAAGTGGAGATATGATTCGAACTCATGACCTCATGCTTTGATAACATGATAAATTACTAGTTTTCCCAAAAACTTAAGCTATTAGGAAATGATAAAATTTAATCATTGAACCATTATTAAAACACAAGGGAAGCTACATTCCCCATTTCATTCTCAAGCATACAAGAATTAAGGTTTTACCTCTTACAAACTCTCATATCCATTAAAATTATAAAAAAGAGTGCAAAGTCCTCCAAGTTTATTGACATGAAACTTTTTAAAAACATATATGTGAAATATCCTTATCACTTAGTATGCAGGTGTGGGTGTGTGTATTCATGACTGTGTTATAAATAAATAAATAAAACATCAAAGTTGTGTATGTCTTACAAGAAGCAAATCACAATATCCTAAGCCAATAAATGTATGCTTTCAGAAAAGAAATGCACTTCAAAGAATTTTAAGGTTAGAAAGAAAAGAATCCAAACAACAAGAGCACTTACTAAATCATAAAACTCAATTTTGGATCTATCTTTCAGGCTCAACAAATTCGCTCATCAGCTCGACCTGCGACAACTCAGTAGATTCCTGCACCTTCCTTCAATCCCAAAATCCACCAACCACTGCATTCCATGTCCCCTCAGCTGGAACACATCCATCAATCACCACCTCATCAACAATGCGAGCGCCTTGTGTAGGTCTCCTCTCTTACAAAAACACTCCACTAGAGAATCAAACGTTCCAGTATTGATTGAGATACCCCTACTCCGCATAATAAGGTACAACTGAAAAGCCCGGTTTGGATCACCATTGGTACAAAGGCCTTGTACCACCATATTATAGATCCTAACATGAAGGCTCCACGTTAATTGGTTTGGTGAGATTCCACCAAGGACCATCTCATCAAGGAAGTTTGCAGCTTCCTGGAACTTAAAAATATCACAGAAGCCGTTAATAATCTTTGCGTACAACCCTGCATCTGGTTTCAATCCCTGAAGCTTCATCCTGTCAAGAATCTCCAAAGCTTCCCTAGGCTTTCCTTCTTTACAAAGTCCATGAATTAAAGTACTATAAGTTATCATGTTGGGCCTCTGGCGTTTGCTTATCATCATCTCCCATAGCTCCATGGCTTGTGAAGAACGCCCACCCTTGCAAAAACCATCCATTAAAGCACTATAGGTAAACACATTTGGCTCAATACATTTGCTTATCATCTCTTCGAGTAATCCCAAAGCTTCATCCAAATCATTGGACTGGCACAACCCATGTATCAAAGAAGAGTAGGTCACAACACTTGGCAAACAACCTTTTGTCTCCATTTCTTTGAATAGCTCCTTTGCTTCGCCAATCTTCCCAAATCTACACAACCCATTAATCAGAGTACCATACGTATATGAATCTGGATTACACCCACGATTAGGCATCTCACGAAAAATCTGAAAAGTAGAATCCATTGTCCCACTATTCTTGCAAAGGGCTTTAATCAAAACATTAAGAGAAGCAACAATAGGTGGAATTCCTATTTCTCTCATATGCCTATAAAACCTTAGAGCTATCTTTAACTGGTTTTCTTCAACAAGAATGGCAAATACTGTAATGTAAGATTTTTCGGTTGGTTTGCATTGAAAGTCCTTCATCGTGTGGAAGATCCTAACAGCATCCAGTGGCCTGTGAACATGACCATAGGCTCTGCAGATAGACAAGAATATGTCTTCTGTAATATTACACTTTTCCTCCTTCATTCTATTAAGGAGCTCCTCTGCTGATCTAAACTGGTTTGCGGAGACTAATTTGGAAATCATTAGACTAAATGTACTATGATCATGCTGAAACCCTTTAGCATACTCAGCTGTCGCTGAATCAAATATCAGAATAGCTTTCTGTAGGTCCCTTTCAGCTCGTAACAACTGCTCAACTAGGGAAGGTGTGATTTATTTCGACCATTTAAACATTGCCTTACTACCCATTACTGGAATTTTTCTTTCTTGATATGACCACACTCTAAATGAAACCAAATCTATTTATTCATGGCACAAATCCAAACACACTACCAACAAAATATGCACTTTTGGGACTTTCAGCGTCCAATGGCATTCGCCAGTGAGTGTATGTTAATTGGTAAGTAAATACGTCTTCTGAATTGAGTAATCTTCTCGAAGTTACATTAAATAGTCCCCTAATGTTGAAGTCATGGTACCTGTAAGAGTAATCAACAATGGAAAGACCTTAATACTCAATTTCGTCAAGACTCACAAGTATCATAACTGAATCAGATGCTTGGAAATTCTACAAACACTCAATACCTTTAACATGTAAAACTAACAATAACAAAACAAACTAAAATTCTCTTGAAGCAACAAACATACTCAGACCCCAATGTCCAGGCAATTTTCTCATGAAGATATTGTTTTTCTATTCTAATATCCTTTTAAACCATCCAAACAGCCTATGTACGAACAAAGCCACCGGTTATGTGTGTGATTGTCAAGGCGATTATAAGTACAACTCTATTACACATTTCATCAAGCAGGAGGCGAACACAACAAATATAGCCTGATATAATAAGAGAAAGCAGTTGAGGATTCAAGTTTAAGAGGAAAATTAGATAGCTAAACCAGAATTAGCTCACCGGATGTGTTCGGTAACTCTATATCCAAAATGTATTCTGCATGCATTGAAGCAGAATGTATTCTAGAAAAAAATTGTGTTTGATATTATGCTGAAACTTTTACCACAAACTAATTATTCTAAATGGAATTGTGTTTGGTTATGTCATTGGAGAATTCATTTTTTCCATTAAATAACAATTTCACTAGTAGAATATTGACTAAATAATAACCCTAACATCCAAATATATATATATATATATACTAGTAACAATTTCTCTACCAAATAAAAATCAGCAATTTCTCTCAAATTTTCACCATTTCTACTATTTCCAAAGCTATGCACAACAAAATTTCCACAAAAATCTGTCAATGCACAAAGTCTTTACTTTCATATCTTTCCCACATTCTCTTTAGAAGCCAAATGAAGCTAAAGGCCTAAGATAACAAAGAACATCTAAAAAAATTCTTATAAAATAAAAAAAGAGGAAATGATTAATTAATGATTAATCACAGACAATGAAATAGTCAAGTTTGAGACTTTCATTTTTCTCAAGAACACAACAGAAAGCAGTGGACCCTAAATTTCAAATTCTCTCTCTCTCTCTCTCTCTCTCTCTCTTTCCTCATATTTTCTGACCAAACAAGCAGAGAGCAAAGAAACCACATAAAACCCATGTGACAATTTTGATATTGAAGCATGAAAGACTCACTTTTTTGTTGTTGGGTTCTAATCCAAAGCCCGGCTTTCTTCAATATCAGAGACATAGGAAGCCAGAACGTGAGCTGAGAAACACTAGCAAAGAAACAGACAAGGCACGGAAGGTAGGCTAGCTAGTAGCTGATTGCAGCTTCTTTTTCTTTTTTCTTTTCTTTCTTTCTTTTATTTATTTATTTATTTTTTAAATTCTACTGTTAAAGCTAATATACCCGATTTTTCTCGTAAAGGAGAATAATTAATACTATATATATATATATATATATTTTTTTTTTAATTTGATAGTTATAATAATAGAGAAGTGGATTCGAATCATTGGCCGACAATATAACTTAATTATAAAGTCTACAATGCTCTTGACATGTTAGAGATTGGTGTGAATATTGGTTTTTTTCTCTTATCTGGAAAGTATTTCTTTTAAAAAAAAAAAATCTATATCAATATAAAGAAAGAAATGTGTTAATTTTGTTTGTGATGATGTTTATATTATTGAAGAGTTGTAAGAAATATGTGGATTATTGAAATTTTTATCATAAATTTCTAAAATTGTGTTTTTAACCTTAAAGATAAGTAAATTGTTACAAATCATTATTGTTTTTTTCTCCCATTTTTCTTTTCTACCAAACAAATGAAACATACACTAATTTTTTGTTTTCCCACTTTCTATCCTTCCTACCAAACACATAGGATGAGAAATTAATATTTTTTCCATTCTTTTCAATTTTTTTCATCTTCCCTAATTGATACCAGAATTAGTATGCAAACACCAAATTAATGTCGGTAGTGTGAAAGATGGCTAAAGGCTTTTTTGTATGTTTAAGTATAGATAAAATAATACAAGGAAATTAAAAAGATAGGTAGTTCATCACCAAAGTAAAAGAACAATGGAATATAGATTTCACCACCCAAGTATTCTACTAAGGATACATAAGTGAAATAAGCTCATCATTCTATGGAATCCACCAAAGAGATACAGAACTAAGTTAGAAGAAGTCCTTCTTCTCAAAGCCAAAGGCTATTGAAATTTTGATTAACACTTTATCTCAAATACAAGAGTAGCTCAGCTACTTATAGAGCTGAATTTCAGCAAAAATCACTACTAGTTGTTGGACAGCTTGAACCCAATTACAAAAACAAACAAAATACATTAAACAATAACAACCAATATCTTTGACAAATCTGTGCAATCACCACTAATGAAGGCAGCCAATAGATCACTCATTGCTGGACAACACCAGCTGGTTATAGAAGGTAAAATGGACTCTTTTAACTTTGAAATATCATCTGAGTTTGAGGCAATTTCGTTCCAATTAATGGTCCTTGATTGATGGGCTTAAAATAGCTTGATTGAGCTTTTTAAACTCAAATTGGGCTGGGCATGTTGGACACACCTTTTAAACCCAAATTGGGTTGGGCTTGTTGGACACATCCATGTCACTAATCCCTATCAAACAAAGTCTTTGTGATCTTTGGGCCCACAATAAACTACTTAGAAACCACAAAAACAAAAAAGAGAAATTACAATTGCATTAAAAAAAAAAAAAAAAAAAAAAATTCAATTTGTGCAATTGTTGGCACTTGTGTTTTCCACAGACGGTGCCCATTGTAGGAGCTCAAATACGCACCTCAATCTATTTCTAGGGTTGGAACTGCAAATTGAGTTTTAGCATGAATGAGAAAGAAGGGAGGAGAGTGAACAGCACATTTACATGGTCTGACAATTTTGCCTACGTCCACCAAGAGAAATCCAGCCTTTTATATATATATATATATATATATATTTTCCATCTTTTATACGAAAAAGATGAGATCTTTATATAGACTACATGAGAAAAAGAGAGAGAAAGGAAAACACAAGGGTAATTGGGCCTAACTTATAAAGTTAGGTTCTAATGTACATTAGGTTGGACTTTTAGATCCACCTAAAATCTACCCCGCACAAACTACATATGCAGTAGGCACAACGCACACCCAGACCATGCCACAGCATGAGTAGTCAAAAGTTTGTGCAATCTTTCTTACATAATTGTAGTAATATCATCTTCAAAATCACTTTAATGATGTCTCACAGTCTCACCATATGACAAGTTTGCATCAGAAAGGTTTTTATCATCCTGTGATGGAGAATGCATAGTCTCCACCAATAATTTTATTTTTAGAAGTCTCCTCCAATAATTCATTAAATTTTGTGGCTTGAACTCACTCATAAGAACAACACAAACAAAATATATACAAACAACAATTGCGTGCGTTTGGTAAGTTTACCATCCGGAGAGAATGAATTCTACTAGAATGAGCCTTGACAAAATACATTACTTATCATGTTTAGTGTTGTGCCAGTTTTTGTTTTTGTTTGTTCGAATGGTATTGTGCTAGCTAATACTAACTTGATGCTAGCCAAAACAACTACTAGCTACAGCATATAATAAAATTGTAGTTTAGCAAAATGAGTTTTTATATATACCTTTTCTATTCTTTTTGCACCTCTCTGGCTCTCTCTCTCTCACTGGAGCAACACAAGGACGATGGTCTTCTTTGTTACTAGGTGGCCGAGATGTGTGGAGCGGTCGGGATTGGGTGTATGATAGTTGAGTTGGCCGTGAGATAACTAACATAGTTGTTGAATGGCCAATTTGGGTGTAAGATGGTTGATCTTGACCATTCGATTTGTTTGTGAATAAAATAAATAAATAGTATCAAATGTGACATTTTATCTACTAGATGAACCATACCAATATAATTTTCAATTTTTTTTTTTTTTTTTTGTGGATATGTTAATGAACAGAGTTTGGTTACAAACTGATTTGTTGCCAACTTGCTACAACCCACTACGTGACAATTAATAAGATTATTCATGTGTACTTTAGTCACATGACCTATTTAATGAGTCATGTGACTTCTTTAAATAATACATGTAGATGGTCTTTTAAGCTGTCACGTAATGGGTTGTAACAAACGAGGTACAAACTGAATTGTAGCAAAACCTTGTCCTATGTTAATATGGTTCATCTATTTTTATTTTTATTTTTAAAAATAAAAATAGATGAACCATACCGACATAGCTACAAAAGACAACCTGCCAAAAAAAAAAAAAAAAAGTGAAAATTATGGAATCACCCTATATTAACATATAAATAATATAACTCTCCCTTTTGAAATAATAAATAAATAAATCCCACCCCCATAAGGAATTTATCAATACTCTTTTGGTGTGAAGAAAAAAATATATAAAAATGAAAGTTTTTTTTTTAGTAGTTTATTTCGTCAAAAATGATCATGGAGCCATAGACATTAGACACCACACTTCACTCCCTATAAAGAGCCCACGCTCAGATTAGAACTTGAAAAAACTTCCTCTGATACCACTGCAAATCAAAGAAGATGGAGACTAAACCAAATAGAGATCAGTAGCACAAAGATGTTTGGAGGTTACAACAGAGATCAGACTTGCATTTCAGTCCCACACTGGGCTGTTCCATGACCTTCCACATCTACTTCCCTCCTTCTCCATCCTCTTCCCACAAATTCCCTGTAAGTCCTCAACCCTCTCTGTTTTTTTTTTTTTTTTTTCTCCATTTCTTCAAATACCCATTTCCAATTTTCCATTTTTAAGATGAATTATACCCAAAAATCAACTTCTGGGTTTTGATTTCCATGCCAAATGTTGCACTATATTATGTGATGAATTTTGCATCTAAGAAGATTTACTTGCTAAATGGTGTGGATTATTATGTGGGTGTGTGAAATTTATGGATGATCATACTTGATGCTTACTTTAACAATCAAAATTGTATTTGAGACTCGTGGGTTTGGAGATCAGTGTT
>BKZX01027743.1:0-18927 GCA_014362285.1 Fagus crenata
TATTGCAATGAAGATCTCTAACTCCTAACCACGAACCTGCAATTGTCCCAACAAAAATAAGAAATAAAATTAATAGTGTCCATATCTATAATTACCAAAATGCAAATTAAAAAAAAAAAAATTGTTTTAGAAAACAAAGAAGGCTTCCATTAAAGAAATTTACTTATCTAAGTCTAAGAACAAATATATTGAATAAATTTTGGTCTAATGAGTTGCATATGGTATAAAAGTAATAAGAGGAAAAATGATGCATTTATCATTTATATAAGCTTATTTATTTTTAGGAAATATATCTTGAATACCCTTTTAATTTAGACAACTATATATGCCATAAGAGTCGAAATATTTTGATAAAAATTATGTATAAATATAAATGCAGTACACTTAAATAAGCAAACAAAACAAAAAACTAAGGGGTCATTAATTAAAATTTATATATAATTTTTTTTTATATAAAAAAACATATGTGTGAGGGGATTTTAAAAAGGCTCCCCCTAGCCCTATTGCCACTTCCTTCCGCCCTTTTTTTTTTTTTTTTTTTTTTTTTTGTATATTTTATGAAAAGATTGGGGTGCAACACCACTTCATTCCGCCCTTGTTTATACGTTAAGTGTGACATTTTTAATGTGGCACTATTTAACAATAAATTATGCAATATTACATGTTCTATTCCAGGAGAATTAAACATATAAAATTTAATCAGATTTAATAAGCAACGTCACTTTACACATTTAAATATATACAAGTTTATAAAAAAAAAAATATAACAATAATAAAACCAAAAGAAATTTCTTATTTTTCATGGATGACGAATGCAATAACAATTTCTAACTCCTAACTACGAAATCCAAAATTAACAATTCTTCAAAAAATAAAAATATAGTGTCCATATCTCTAAATCTCCAAATTCAAAATATAAAATAAATAAAAACGTTTTTAAAATTACAGAAAATGTATATAAATCCCATAAAGAAGAGATAATGATAAAAGGGCCAAAACATTTATTTATTTCAACTATCTTCACATGAAATACCCCTCATAAGAGTGATAAGATTGTTATCAAGGAATATAATTGGGTTTGGATAGAGTTTATCTCTAAACTAGTTTTGAATAATCTTTCTCCAATCCACTATGTGGGACTCATACTATTCATGTATATTTTTAGTCATACGACCCATTTATTGAGAAACATGATTTGTTTAAATAATACATGTAGATAATTTTAAAAGTCGCCACATTGTGAGTTAAGAGTAAGATTCCTCCAAACTATTTTGAATGTTAACTTTGTTCATTTATTTTCCAAGATAATCATGATAAAAACCAACTATGTTGGAACTTGAACTTGACACAACCCATTGCCATGTCTTTAAAGGTATATTTTAAACGTAAATATATTCTTTAACATTTTTTTTTTTTTTTTTTGTATTTTTTTGAAGTTTTATGTCAATATTAATGATATTTGTAATAAATAAATTGGTTGATGATAGAGTGACAAATGAAAACTTTAATTTGACCCGCTAGTTTTTAAATTGAGTTGGTTTTTAGAGTCTTAGACTCGTTGAGATCAAATCTTATTAGGCTTTGTCATGGGCTTGATCTAGTAGTATAGCCCATTCTTAGCTTCTCATAAGTGGGAATGTTTAACCGATTGGATTTAGACAGGCCCAAACTATTTCTAGGATAACAAATCGGCTCAAAGTTGAGTCTAAAATAGGACAGAATTTTAATCAGACTTGCAACTTGTCACTCCTCAGCCCCAGTCCAATATACTCAGTTAGTTTGTCATCTAGTATTAGTTTGGTTATGTAGTCTTTCTGTGCATTTGCCAAGATAAAAATAATTGAAGAAGAAAAGTTCAAAGAGGATCAACCAGCCTAAATGTATTCTTATTAGAAACTCCACCATTATTAATGTTTGCTTAGAAATTAGAATATAGTTAGTAACTTTGGAAATCAGTCGTTTGCTTTCTAAGTTGACTAAACCAAGTTGATGATTTCTTATGGATCTTACTGGAACCTCTAGCCTGAAATACTAATGTATCTATATATATATATTAAAGCAGAAAACATTGCCATATTTCCGCCATCTGACATATATGACAATGTCTTTTGCATAACACATGGCATATTTATAGACACATGTGGATTTATTAAGCCACATGTCAACAATTTATTTGCACATATTAAAATCTATGCCACGTGTCCATATTAAATATAAATAAATAAAGTTATGCTCTTAAATACACCTTAAATGTACAAATAAATGCTACTTTTTAATATGTACAAACTTTAGCAAGAAATATATGTAATATGTTATTTCAAATATGCATTTAAATTACAATTTGGGCATTCACCCCAGTGGTCATTCCCCTCCCCAAAAGGTCTCACTTTTCTATGAGGTTGTGCGTTCGATCCCTGAGATCCTTAAATTTATACTAATATGTCACGACCCAAATCCGAAACCTGGATTTGCAACCATGACCGACATGTTAATGAACCAACAAAAACTTATAAATAAAAACTTCTATTTATCTTCTATGATACTGGCTAGTTAGAGCATCTAACATTTCTCCAAATGATAATAAATCCATTATTTATGAAAACACCACAAGTTCATATAATACAATCTTTGATTACATAAAAGATCAACTCTTCTTAACAATAAATTCTTAAATACAAACTGTCTACAGAGTTAAGTGCAAAACTACCAAATAAGAAGCTAGACTATAAAAGACCAATACTAGCTCCTCCAAAAAAACTCAACTAAGGCTCCCGCTACTCCAGAGTAAAAGATCTGCTAAACTAAAAATATTAAGGGTGAGCTACACAGCTAAGTATGGTTTAAGCAATACAGGAATTTAGTAAGAATGCATGTAAACCAAAATATTTCATTATGTGGATATGTAGAACATAAAATATCTCTCATAAATATTCTTTATGTTGCTCTTAAAAATAACTTATGCACTTCTTATTTATAAAATTTGAAAGAGCAACAATACGTTCATAATAAACTTCTTTCACATATTCAAACATAACCATTCTCTTACTGTTACCAAATGTAATATTTCATAAATAATAAATATCATCCTTAAGAGAACGGTAAAACATTTCATCAGAAACTTCTTTCATGGGAGATTACCAAATTTCATAATACTTATAATACATTTCACATAATTATTCTCTCATGATCATAAATAACATTTGGTTAGCCTGTCTGATAAGTCTGTCACAACTTGTGAGGTTTTTGGCACTCTAGGCCAGACATTCTAGCATTCCCCACAATGCTAGTCATTCTTCTGATCAACAGATATCACATCTCATTTGATGTGACTTTCATTAACCATGGGGGAGGTTACAGCGGAGATTACATCAGAGTCCTCACTTCTTAATGGCCAATAACATAGTATTTCCGTGGAAAGCCAGTAATTTACCCCTACTGGCAGAGTTCAGATCATATCATAGGCAATAACCATAAAACAAATCTTTCTTTGAATACCTTTCCACAATAATCATTATAACTATAACATATCCACATATTTTGCTAACACATTATGTTCGTGAGTTAAGTACTAGTTTCAATACGCTTAAATCATATACTTTGAATTTCAAATACTCACAAACATATATTTGTTAAAACATGCTTGTACGAAACATTTCTTATCAAGACTTTTCAATACATAATAAGATTTGGAAATAACTTCATAACTTACCAAAAACTCATATCACATATCTCTTACCTGAAAGCAGAAGAATCGAGAGCCTAAAGTTTAAGGAGCACAAACTTGGGTACGTGTAATAACTAAACCAAAGATTAAAGCTTATCATTATTAATTCATTGGTCTCAACATAATCAACTCATAAACTCTCAATCTTCTTAAACACTCAGAATTCCTAACCCACCTCAAAGAGGTTCCCAAAACACAAATACATCCATCAAACACATCATTCATCAAATCAGGAAATATTTGAATAAACAAAGATTACATAGTTCATACTTTTCCTTTAGGTTTCAAATAACAAAACCAAGGCATGATAGAATTCACCCAAGTAGTATACATGCCAAACAATACTTACATCAAATTACAACTCAAATCAAATTCAAGAATTATTTCCCCAAAGTTTTAGTATTTTCAGCTTATCATTAAGCAGATTTTCTGCAGATCAGTCCTGTTATAAAATTCATTTGGACCACTTAAAGTTATCAAAGTAACTTGAAATTTAACAAGGATGACCTCATATATATGTATAAGCTACCACAGAAAATTCAGATCAAAATAATATCTCTAGAATTTATTAAAATTCTTGTCATGTGATAAACACAAATCTGCCCTAACAGAATTAGGGTCTCATAAGAAACTTAATAACTCTTTCAATATCAACCCAAATGCTGTAATTCTTAATTCTAAACTCAAGCCCTGTGTGTTAGCTTTCATTCTATTCATCGTTTGTATCCAGATTCCACATATATAAATTACTATGAATATTTAATCACTACAAACACAGACACTGTCTATTTGACAGAGTTGTAGGATTTTCTTATAAATTCTCAAAAGGTATTCAAATAACCATATTTTCAAGTGAGATTTTAAACACTTATACTAGACATATAATAAATCAATCTTCAACAAACCGTTTCCCAAATTACTTTTTACAAAAATCCCAGAATTTCATACAACTTTCTGCTCACTACAGAAAACAGGAACAGAGGGTATTCTTCATCAAAAACTTAAAAATCACCCATGGTCACACATATACTCATGAACCAAGAAGAATATCAAATCCATAAGCAAACCCACACATAAACATTAAAACCCAGCAACTTCCATTAACAAAACTCATGGATTAAAACCCAAATAAATTCAGCATCACATACTCATTGAAACAATTAATCAAACACTTGGAGTACAACAAATTCAAGCCCATATTAATTGATTGATTCAAATATCAAGACATCCAAATTAGAAATCAAACTTCAAAGTATAAACACAAACTACATAGTTTCAATCATACAAAATACCAAGGGATGAAAACCGTAGTACCAAAATACACACCCACATCTCTCCCATAACAACTTCCATTAACAAAACTTAAAGATTAAACTCTCAATATCAAAACCCTAACTAAATTTCATCAATCAAACAATCTCCATCATACCCACTTCTAAACCTTGATTAAAATCATAAGCTCTTACCTTAATTGATTATCAATCTTGTTCTTGTTATGAGGATGGTGATTTCCATGAAAGAACTAAAACATTTGGAGCAAGGGATTTGAGAAAGGAGTTTCGGGTGTGAGAGAGAAAGAGTGAGAGAACCGGTTGAGAGATTGAGATTGAGGGAGCAGAAACGATAAGTATGGGGTTGGGGTTTCTACGTGTTTCAGTTTAGGGAATTGGGGTTAACGTGTAATACAATTGGGAGGAGAGAATAGTCACTCATCACTATTTGGTAAAATTACAATCTTGCCTCCATTATTTTCCTGAATTCCCAATTAACCCCAATCATAAAGAATCATACACAAACTCTTATTTATGTAATATATTTCCAAAGTTCCCATAATTTAATCAATGGGTTTTACAAAATATCCTTTTACACACACCCATGTAATAATAAGAAAACTCAATCACCTTATAAATAAGATTAATTATATAATACGAATAATTAATCACATATTTGGGTTGGAATATCACAAATATGTGCTTTTTTGTTATGTCCAGAACGACGTCGTTTATAATAGAATTTTTTTTAAGGGCAAATTGCACTTTTCTCCCTTTAATTATTGAGTCAATCTCAATTCCCCATTTATCTATAAAACCGAACAATGTTCCTCCTTATGTATTGAAAATATGCAAATCGCTTCCCACCATCTAATCTATATCTATATATAAATTAAAATAGAAGATGTTGCCATCTATCTGCCATTTGGCATGTATGACAACGTCTTCTGCATGACATGTGATGGTGAGTAATACAAAAAATTATAATAAAATGCAAGGAATTAAAAAATTAATTCAATACAAATTGGACTGAGGCGCGGATATCTAGCTCTCTTTAAGGAGATTCAAGCCCTCTACGGTTGGCAAAGCTCAAAGACCGGTGCAGTAGACCTTCTCTTGACTTGTCCCCTCCAGGATACAACAGCCCAACAGTAGTTGTTTGACTCAGACCCAACTCTGCACAAGTGAGTGAGCCCAAAGCTCCACTAGAATAACACTCTTTCTTTGCCTGAAATTCTCTCAATATGTGCTCCAATATTTTTGTGTATTGTGTTATGTTTTTGACTGATGGTGATGGAGTCTATTTATAGGCTCATTGGGCCTCCCGAATTTAATCCCAAATAATCTGATGTGGCCCGAAATTAATCCCCAATTAATCTGATGTTAATTGGCCTTTTAATTAGATGGGTTGGAGTTATGTGTGTTAATGAGTCAGATGAGGAGTTATAGGGAGAGTTAATGAGTCCAACAGCTAGCCCATTTAGTGAGTCAATGTCTGAATAATATTTCCTTAAATACGTGTATAAATATGACAACTTACTAATGGTCAATGACAGATTTTTTCTTTAACAAAAACGTGACTATTAACTCACTAATGGCTAGGTGAATTTTTTCAGAATGTATTTGGACACATTAACACAATAGTTACATGGACTTATAAATATATAATTTTTCTCTCCCCTTATCAATTTGGGATTCAGTTTTTTTTCAAAACACTAACTCCTCACTTTAAACTCATTAACCACATAAAACTCTCATATCTTCACATTTAATTTTTTCAATTTAAATTAATATTATTTCAAATTACTATTAAAATGTTACAACATTCCCCCACTCATTTTAATATTAAAATTTAGGCGTAAGAGAGATTACCAGGCAAAGATGGATCACTATGCATCATGAAGGTGTGCTTTGCATTGAACCTCCACTTAGTAAAACAGCAAACTCAACTCCAGAGTCAGTAGTTGTCTCAGACTTGAACTATGACTGCTTTAGGGAAATCAAATGTCAGTGCTTACACATAATAACCCAAGTGTTGACATGAGCTTTATTAGCTAGCACATTGCGGCCTTATGCTGATCCCAGTTTTCATGAGCATGTTTGAGATTAAGCCCTAATCTCATAGGGAGTGGCCCCACTCCCACACTCACATAGGTGAAATCCATCAAGGGTGCTCCTGTAATTCTTACACCCCACTCATAAGAGATATAGATTTCATTAAGAGTTTTTATAAACTCAACCTTCTAATACATCACAGGATAAATGCACTTACACCATAGGGATGGACAAACTACAAAGTAAAGTAATAAAATTAGATAGTGCATTTCTTACGACCATCATATGATTCGTTTTTCCCATTGAACCTAGTTCTTAGGATCTCTAGTCCCTAGGTTGGGTGTCCTCATACATGGCTCATGATTTTATGGGCTTTAGCCCCATCCCCTTTGATGTATTCCAAACTCTTTCTCTTGCCAAGGCCTTGGTAAATGGATCTGCAAGATTATCACAAGATTTAATATAATCCACATTAACGATGCCACTACTCAAATAGGATCTCACAGTATTGTGTTTCCTTCTTATAGGTCTGGATTTTCCGTTATAATAACGGTTTCTTACTCTACCAATTGCAGCTGTGCTATCACAATGTATTAAGATAGGTGGAATTGGTTTTTCCCAAAGTGGGATTTCATATAATAAATCTCTTAACCAATTCGCTTCTTCACTTGCTGAAGCTAGAGCTATAAGCTCAGCTTCCATGGTTGAATTCGCAATAATAGTTTGTTTTTTAGATTTCCAACATATAGCACCACTACCTAAAGTAAAAATAAAACCAGTGGTAGAGAGAGAATCACCTGACAAAGTGTTCCAATCGGCATCACTAAAACCTTCAAGCACAGCAGGGTACTTTTTATAAAACAAGCCATAAGTTTTGGTACCAGATAAATATTTCATTACTCGCTCAATGGCATGCCAATGATCTCTACTTGGCTTGCTAGTAAATCTACTAAGTACTCCTACTGCATAAGCAATGTTAGGTCTAGTACAATCTGTTGCATGACGCAAACTACCAATGATGCTAGCATATTCCTTTTGATTAATTATATCATTATCATTTTTTACAGGAAACAAATGAACACTAGAATCAAAACGAGTAGCAACATGTTTGCAATCAAGAAAATTATATTTTTTCAAAATTTTCTCAATATAATGCGACTGATCAAGATAAATTCCATCACATGTTTTTGTAATTTTCATACCCAAAATAAAATTAGCCTCACCAAGATCCTTCATATCAAAATGGCTTCTAAGCATATTTTTAGTTTCATTTATAACATGCAAATTAGAGCCAAATATTAATAAATCATCCACATAGAGGCTAACAATAACATGTGAGTTTTCCCATGATTTAGAATATATGCACTTATCACATTCATTTGACTTATAGCCATTCTCAATCATGCAAGAATCAAATTTTTCATGCCACTGTTTAGGGGCCTGTTTTAAGCCATATAGGGATCTAGTTAACTTACATACCTTGCTTTCTTGTCCAACCTCAACAAAACCTTCAGGTTGGTCCATATAAATTTCTTTTTCTAAGTCACCATTTAAAAATGCAGTTTTTACATCCATTTGATGAATTTTTAAATCATGTATTGCAGCAATAGCAATTAACAACCTAATGGATGTAATTCTAGTAACTGGTGAAAAAGTATCAAATAAATTAAGATCAGCTTTTTGTTTAAAGCCTTTTGCAACAAGTCTAGCTTTAAACTTATCTATTGTACCATCTGGCTTAAGCTTTTTCCTAAGGACCCATTTACAACCTATGGTTTTGCAACCTGGTGGTAATTCTACTAATTTCCAAATTTTATTGGAAATTAAAGAATCCATTTTATCATTTACAGCCTCTTTCCAAAATATAGCGTCAGGTGAAGCTAAAGCTTCTTTTAAATTTGGAGGATTTTCTTCAAGATTAAAAACATAATAATCTGGCCCAAAATCTTTTTCAACTCTAGCTCTTTTACTTCTCCTTGGTTCTAATTCAATATTTTCTTGAGTTTGTAAATGAGAAGTAGAAGAACTAGGTTGTGATAAAATATTTTTTTCACCCCCACTATTTTTTGATTTAAAAGGAAATTTTTCTTCATGAAAAATTGCATCACCTGATTCAAAAATAATATTATTTTGAATATCTAAAAATTTATAGGCTGTACTATTTTTTGCATAGCCAAGAAAAGCACAGGTAGTAGTTCTTACACCTATTTTAGGTCTTTTAGGGTCTGTGAGTCTTACAAAAGCTAGACAACCCCATACTCTAAAGTATCCCAAATTTGGCTTATATCCCTTCCACAACTCATAAGGTGTGATTTTAATTTTTTTATGTGGCACCCTATTTAAAACATGACAAGCAGTTAAAATTGCTTCACCCCAAAGGGTTAAGGAAGCACCTGATTCTATCAACATTGCATTTGTTAACTCAATTAGAGTTCTATTTTTTCTTTCCGCCACACCATTAGAAGCAAGCGAGTATGGTGGAGTAGTTTCATGAATAATTCCTAAAGACTAAACGTATGAGTTAAATCCAATGGATTCATACTCTCGGCCTCTATCACTTCTAAATCTTTTTATTTTCCTACCGAATTGATTTTCAACTTCTTTAAGAAATTCTTGGAATTTTTCAAAAGCATTACTTTTATTTTCAACAAGTAAACATGTGCATATTTTGAAAAATCATCAATAAAAGTGATAAAATATCTATTTCCTCCACGAGTTAAAATTCCCTCAAATTCACATAAATTACTGTGAATTAATTCTAACAATTCGGCATTTCTCTCTACACTTTTATGAGGCCTTTTTGTAATCTTTGCTTGACTACAAGTTTCACATTTTTCGAAATTTTTTGTTAGTCTTGGAATTAATCCTAAACTACTCATGATTCCCACATATCTACTATTTATATGACACAATCGAGCATGCCAAAAATTAATAGAAGAAAGCATATAAACAGAACTAGCAGATGGTTTATTACTTTCGACATTCAACTTAAACATTCCATCACAAGCATATCCCTTGCCCACAAATAATCCCTTTTTGGTGATTACATATTGATCAGATTCCATAGTTTGTTTAAAGCCAGCCTTGTTAAGCAAATAACTTGACATTAGGTTCTTCCTCATGGACGGAGTGTGAAGTACATCTTTCAAAGTTAACACACGTCCAGAGGTAAAATTCAACTCGACTCACCACTCCCAAGCACCTTGGTTTTACTAGAGTCACCAAGCATAATAGTTTTTTCTTCTTCAAAGGGAGTGTATTTCTTGAACCAATTTTTATCATAGCAGACATGCCTATTAGCACCAGAGTCTGCCCACCACCCTTCAACAAATTGAACCATATTTACGTCTGTAATCATCGCTACTAATGGCTCCTCGGTTACGTTAGCCTATGGTACAGACTCATGCTTCCGGAATTTGCAAATTCGAGCAATATGCCCACTTTTGCCACAGACAAAACACACATAATTTTGTTGGTTTTGTGAAGGGGGTCCTTGGTTCTTATTCTTTTGATTAGGGTTTCCCTTACCTTGAGGTCTACCATAATTCTTTACAATTTTTTTCTTTGGCTTCAATTGACTATTTTTTGGAAAATAACCTTTGGGCATATTATTATTGGAAGAAATAAAATTTACCTTAGTGGTGGAATGCCCATTTCCCTCTTGTGTCATTAGTGCATCTTGACCTCTTGCTTCCTCTTCTACACGGATTCGAGTGATCAATGTCTCTAGGGATGTCTCTTTTTGTTTATGGCGCAAAGACTTTTGGAACTCTCTCCAAGATGGTGGAAGCTTGTCTACAATACCAGCTACCACAAGATTGTTCCCAATCTTGATGCCTTCGGATCTAACTTCTGCCACAATCATTTGGAAATCTTGAGCTTGTTCCACAACAGACTTTCCATCAACCATTTGATAACGGAAGAAGCGACTAGCTGCGTATTTCTTCGCACCAGCTTCTTCGATATCATACTTACTCTGTAAGGCTTTCCAAATTTTCTCTGCAGAAGTGTAAGTAGTATCATAGTAATCATAAAAATGATCCGCAAGACAATTCAAAAGATAAAAACGACAATTATACTCATCCTTTTTATACTTATCTATTTTTTCTTGATGGGAACGTAGTTCATCTTCACTCATTTCATCAGTGGGGACTTGACTGGATTCTTCTCAGTGAGGACGTAAGAGACTTTGAGAAGGCTCAAATAGAAAAGGACTTTTCCTTTCCATCACTTGAAATTGGTTCCTTTGAAACGGAAGGGCTTGTTGAGATCTCCAACGCTCTCAGTTGGCTTCTCAATAGTAGGTTCCATTATTGAATCTCCTTAAAATTGATGGTGAGTAATACAAAAAATTATAATAAAATGCAAGGAATTAAAAAATTAATTCAATACAAATTGGACTGAGGCGCGGATATCTCGCTCTCTTTAAGGAGATTCAAGCCCTCTACGGTTGGCAAAGCTCAAAGACCGGTGCAGTAGACCTTCTCTTGACTTGTCCCCTCTAGGATACAACAGCCCAACAGTAGTTGTTTGACTCAGACCCAACTCTGCACAAGTGGGTGAGCCTAAAGCTCCACTAGAATAACACTCTTTCTTTGCCTGAAATTCTCTCAATATGTGCTCCAATATTTTTGTGTATTGTGTTATGTTTTTGACTGATGGTGATGGAGTCTATTTATAGGCTCATTGGGCTCGAAATTAATCCCCAATTAATCTGATGTTGGGTCAGTTACTAAGACCATTATTTGAAATTCAAATTATTATTAGTTGGCCTTTTAATTAGATGGGCTGGAGTTATGTGTGTTAATGAGTCAGATGAGGAGTTATAGGGAGAGTTAATGAGTCCAACAGCTAGCCCATTTAGTGAGTCAATGTCTGAATAATATTTCCCTAAATACGTGTATAAATATGACAACTTACTAATGGTCAATGACAGATTTTTTCCTTAACAAAAACGTGATTATTAACTCACTAATGGCTAGGTGAATTTTTTCAGAATGTATTTGGACACATTAACACAATAGTTACATGGACTTATAAATATATAATTTTTCTCTCCCCTTATTAATGTGGGATTCAGTTTTTTTTCAAAACACTAACTCCTCAGTCTAAACTCATTAACCACATGAAACTCCCATATCTTCACATTTAATTTTTTCAATTTAAATGAATATTATTTCAAATTAATATTAAAATGTTACAACAACACGTGATTGCTTAGTTAGACAAATGCTACCACGTATTTGCCATTTGTCTATAATAAATGAAAAAAAAAGAAAAGAACGATAATGCCCTTAAATTTGCATTATTAAATGTGAACTATTAATTCCATTAATTTCCTATATTCATACTTAACAAATTACCGAGAGCAAAAATAAAATAAAATAACTTATAAATAATGAGGCTTTAATAATGTATTTTATTGCTCCTTAAAATTCTCCCATCTATCTTTATCGGTTGTTGAAGGACCACGATAATTGATCCTTATCCGTAACTACATTTACTACTAATTTTCTTTTATATAGTTATTCCATTTAAAGTATAGATATGAAAAAGCAGGTGAGTGGTTTTTTTTTTTTTTTTCAAAAGTATTTCGTTGGCATGATAATATACGGGCTAAATAGGATGTCTCTTGAATAGTTGAATTACTCCAAAACGACGTCGTTTTGGGGTTGGTTGGAATAAAAAAAGAAGAAGAAAAAACTTCTTATCTCCCCTGTTCAGTGCCCCTCTCTCCGTCTATTTCTATCCTTTGACAGTTTTCCCTAAACTCTTTTATCTTCTTCTCAACTGTTACTCTCTTAACTCCATCAAAGCCTAACACACAATTAAATCCGGAGAATCACAAGGGCAAAGGCCATCAAGGTTTGACTCTATTGATCTTCTCTTTGTTGAAGCCTATATGGCCATCAAGGGTCACATCTATGCCTATTACAGAATTTTAGGAATTTGTTTGTGGAATTTTCGGATGTCTTAGATTTTTATTTTTTGGAAAGTCATTGTGTATTTAAGGGATTACAACATCAATGATAGATTGGCATGTATTATTTATTGCCTCTGTGTTTTTCTTTGAGTTTTTGAATATTTGAAATTTATACAACCTTTTTGTTTTTGTAGATTTGGGATGGCCTTTTCCTTTGAACCAATTGTTAGGTGAGTCCACTCTCTTTCCTTGGTATGGGATTGAAAATTCTTGGTCAATTTGTGAACAAAGTTTATATTTTTTCTTTGTGAAATTGCTCTCTCCTTCTCTGATTTATTGCATTAATTATTTCAAAAAGGCTTCTCGCGGCATTCATATTCAGTTGCAAATTCTACAAAATTTAAAGAGATGATAACGTTTGAAAATCGAATGAGTGCGTTGACAGAAGGGCCAAGTTCAAGGTGGTTGTGTGGTTAACGCTTGGTGGTGGCAGTGCCGGTGGCATCAGCAAGATTCTCAAGACCATATTGTTTGGGTTAAGGTCTTTGTACAACGAAAACCAGGTAGGATCTAACCCAGAAAAAAAAAATAAAAAAAAATAAATAAATAAATTTTACCCCTTTTTCTACATTTTTTTAATTTCTTATTTTTATCTTTCTCACTTTTCCCCCTTTCGACAGCCCTCACCCTTATGGGCGCTTTGGGGTCTCTAATGGCTTCTCATTCCCCACCACTTGATGCTTTGGTTGTACCTTCTGAAGATTATCATCAGGTTTTGCTTCTTTTTTCTCTTTCTGTCATTAATTTCTATTTTCTTTTTGAAATTTTGGGATGACTTGGAGTGAATAGTTTGTTATACACATCCTTATTTATCATCACTAATAAAGGACAAGTTTCTAGCGTGAAGCAAAAACAACAATAAATAAAAAACGTAAAAATGAAGTTTGGCAAAATTTATGGAAATTACACAGATTTTATTCCCGGTATGCCATTGCAAAAATGCTTGGCACCATTAGAACTTGATGGAACAAAGAAAACTATATAGAAAAATATGAAGTTAGGACTCCAATTAAATTCAAATCCATTTACCAGTTCAGATTTTTGTTTCTTCCCATCATTATGATATTTCTTCTAAATCTGCTTAAGTTTCCTCAACAGTGAGGAGACGAGGCGGTAAAGGGCTATCCTCAACTCTGTTGATCTTGGATTACCTCCAGTCTTGGGTTTGATATCTGTGAGGATTTGAGTATAGCAAGCTTTGCGACATGCTCACTTATGAGAAAAGTTCCCAATGTTATAAAAAAAATTTATATTTCTTTTAAGTATTTTTTTGGGAGTTGCTTTTTCGTTTGATCTTCTCGATTGAATTTTTTATTATTTGTTTAGCAACACACAATTTAGCATGTCCAGTTTTCCCATGTTACTAATTATTATTATTTTTATTTTTAAAGTGTAATTTGATCGTTATTGCAGAGCTAATATGTATTCTCCACGGGACAAGAGACATGAATTTGTTTATGGCTTCACCGAAAGTGCTAGTCAGTTTTTATTTTAAGAAACATGTATATTCCATTATAAGTACGTTTTTTTTTTGGTGATGAATGTAAGAAGTATTAATATTATCTTAAGAAAAATTTAAATTTGAATTTTGAAAGTAGAACATTTGCCCTCCATTGAAATGATGATAGTTCAGTCCAATTATAGGTAATGTAGAACTAATTTGTTCAAGAAGAAGTGGTGGCACTCAAGAATTAAGTGTCTTGCTATTCTTCCTCCTGCAAATGACACGATGACTAGGTTAATTTAACTACCAATTGTAATTACAATGAAATAAATGCATTTATTTAGTATCATTTTATGATCAAGTTTTAATTATGATTTATGAACATTAATTTTGAAATTTGCCAATAAATTTTCCTTACCATTAAGGTATAGCCGTATAAAAGGAAAACAAAACAACAAAAAATCACAATTACTCTTTTGACTTCAAAACGACGTCGTTTTGAAGGGGGAAGGAAAAAAAACATTTAAAATAAAAACCTAATTGATGCCGATATTTATATGGGATATAAAAACATTAATATCTTACCATAGGTGCATAACTTTCTAATTATTTTATACATATAATTTCTTACCATAAGTGCACCACGTTTTCAATGACATTAATTAGTATCATATCTACGATCAAGTTTTAATTTTGATTTTTGAGCATTAGTTTAATTTTTGACATTTCCCAATCAGTTTTCCTTCCCATATAGGTACAGCCATATAAAAGGAAAACAAATCGACAAAAATCACAATTACTCTTTCAACTTCAAAATGTATTCATACTATTTATTTGCCATGTGTAAATAATGAATTAAACGTATTCATAAATTCTTAATTAAATATGACCTTAAATGTTTCCTTCAATTGTTCCACGTTTTCTGTTGCCATTTCCTTTCTTATTGTGGAAAAAAAAAAAAAAAAAAAAAAAATTGATGTTTCATTTGCCTCGAAAGTCCAAGAAAAAAAAATATCTCAACAATTTCGTTAGACATAAAAAGGAAGAAAATCAGCAAAAGTAAATAAAAATAAATAAATAGAATAAGTCAGAAATAAATTAATAAATAGAGAATACCTGTACTTCCAAAACGTCGTCGTTTTGAAAGGAGAGGAAAAATTTAATTCTAGGCTTCTCCACACTGTTTAGTTCCCTGACTTCTCAACTCCTCCAACTAAATCTCTACAACCTTCAGTACTTTGGTTTCTTAAATCTTGGGCATAATTTAAACCATCTATTTAAACCTTTTTTTTTTTTTTTTTTTTTGCTTTCAAAATCATAATTTGTATTTTTTTTTATTGTTTTGTGTTTTCTCCTTCTCAATCTATGAATTTGTCTCTCCCATTCCATTAAATATTAGAATTCCTATAGCTGCCTAATTGTTTGTTGTTTCCTTTCAAATTATATGATGCTTCTTTTATGATAACCATCACCCACAGTTCATGGTCTAGGAATGGATTTAGCTTTTACAGGAGTGATTATTATTGTGAATTGTAATTGGCCAATTGTGACAGTGAGGTACTGGGAACAAATTAACAAGCACAATAAAGCTCTTCAATCTTCATTTTTCAGATATCCAAATATATGTGCATTCTTTTTATTTGTTGCTTACAATTTGCTTTGCGGAACTGCCTTCTAGGTTTAAGATGAATTTGGTTTTTGAGTTTTATCGCTTCACAGTCGATCAATGTTGATTGCAATTAGTCCCAATATTAAGAATACTGGTGATCTATAGTCCATTGTGTTTCTTTATAAGATAATGAAATATAAGCTATTTATTTTTGGCTATACAAGCACAGAAAAGCATGGAGAGCACAAAGATGCATTTTCGAGTTTGATGCGAGTTTGGAAAGAAGCTTCAAAGGGAGGCAATCACTCAAACCACTCAACTGTTTGATCTACCCTCAAGTGGCCTCTTCATCTTTGGTTCTTTCATATCTCAAATCTCTCTCTTTTGTCTCATTTATTGTAGATAGAGCAAATCAATTGGTCTTTGTTTTGGATTGATTTGAGATTAGGAAAAAAAATTGTTCTCTCAATAATTTCTGGTAAATTTTAGTTTTTTTTTTTTTTAATTTATTTTCTCTTATTTTGTGAATGTTTCCTTCTTTTGCCTTTCTGTTTGTGAAAATATCGAACTTAAGAAGAAAAAATTGAGTTGATTGTTTGGGAAATTATGGAAGCAACCACCATTGGCATATCCAATGCTTTCAAGTCCTTATGTGAAATAGCGTTTCAATTCTCCTTTCTTTGTTTCATTTTTGAATTTTTAAAATTTTCATATTACAACTAATAATTATTAAAGTAAAACCTGATGTTGCTTTTATTATCATAATCTTCCTTGGCAACATTTTTTACAACATAAAAACTAATTCATAGGCATAAGATGACATTGCCATTCTTATTTTTGTGGACCAATTGGTTATATGATAGTATTCTAAGATCACAAATTGCCTAAAAACAAAGAGGAAAAGAGAAATAAAGGAAAGTCAAAGAAGGAAAAGAAAGAAAAAAAAAAGGGGAAAAAATTGGTAATTCACTTGCAGATGTACTCTTCACACCTGAAAAACAACCTTGTTGGGATGAAATAATAGAAATTGCTCGCAACATAGCGAAAGGAATTCTTTATCTCCATGAAGAATGTGAGCCACAGATCATTCATTGTAATATAAAGCCTCAGAACATACTCATGGATGAATATAGATGCCCAAAAATATCTGACTTTGGCTTGGTAAAATTGTTGAAGCCAGACCAAACCAATACCATGACTGGCATTCGAGGGACAAAGGGGTATGTTGCACTAGAGTGGCATCGAATGTAGCCAGTGACAGTCAAAGCAGATGTATATAGTTTTGGAATTGTGCTCTTGGAGCTTATTTGTTGTAGAAAGAATGTGGACTGGAATCTTAGTGAGGAAAAATCAATTCTTGAAGAATGGGCATATCATTGCTTTGAGGCTCGTGAGTTAGGAAAACTAGCAAGTGGTACAGATGTTGACAAAAGACAATTGGAGAGAATGGTTAAAGTGGGACTCTGGTGCATTCTTGATGAGCCATCTCTCCGTCCTTCAATGAAGAAGGTTTTGCTAATGCTGGAAGGGACTGTAGATATCCCAATCCTTCCAAGTTCGACTTCTTTTCTTAGTACAATATAAACGTTTTTGTATTTTTTTTTTTTTCCAAGGGAAAGCTGTTGATCAGTGGATTTGGGTTGGATGTGTCCCTGCATTAGGCATGGAAGTATCAAATATTAAGTTAGCCCTAAGGCCATTGGAAAAATGTGTTTGTATTTGTCTTTGTTTATAAGGCAAAATAAAATTATTTTAACATAATTATTTAAATTGGTAGTTATTTGGGGATTTATTATTCTTCTTTTTTTCCTTTTCAAATTTCGGAAATATGATTGTAAGTGTTGAAACCATATTTTGAAAACTCAATTTTACTTAAAATTTTGTGGATTTGGCATGAGCTAAAAGCTTGAAACATGATTTCTAGTGCAAAAATCGTGCTTTCAAGACACCTTTTTCTTTTTCTTTTTTTTTTTAATAAAAAATATTAGACCCCTATATAACTTCAAAACACTACCAATTTAGATATTTATTGTTATAATAATATTATTTTACAAATTTGTGTCCTGTTTCAAAACCTAAAATATGGGATGGTACTTTGGAATACTAGTTGGCTTAACATATGTAGTGTGAAGTTTCTTCCGGTGTTACACTCTCAAAGTCTCATGGTATATTTGGGTGTCTGATTATCTCTACTTCAAATGCTAATTATAGAATATAAATTATTCATCCCACATTTTATATTCCATTTTATATTATACAAATGATAATTTGTAACGTATAATTTTGTAATTGTAGGTGGAATATAAAGTGGAAAACAAAAGTGGCATAGATGATTTGTATTTCTAATGATATGCCAAATGAGCTTTCGCTTGATGGCTTTTATTAGTGGGGTCAAATTAGGGATTGTCTCCGCACACTTCTATTGAGAGGAAAAAAAAATGTTGGTAAGATGGTAAAATCATTTTTTTTTCCTTACTACAAGGTCGGGGGGTATTTAAACTGATGTTCCATTAGGAGAGATCCAGTAATGCCAGTGCCACAGTCATAAAGCTATATTTTGTTACTTAAAAGTATTTGCATTCCCTGGCTTTGTTAAGGACCCCTCTACACATAGGAAACCCTGGTTAGCATTGAGAATACGATGTTGTAGCAGCTACCAAGGTTTCAGGTCACCCACTGAACAAAATGCAAGCCTCCCTCCTTTAATTGTTGATCCACCTAAACCCCTCCAAGTCCTTTGTTCAAAATTGATTTTATGCAAATGGGTTTGATAATGGTTGCCTTTGGGGAACGTGAGAGAGAGAGAGAGAGAGAGAGAGAGAGGAGCATTGGGTTTTTTTA
>BKZX01027743.1:28819-40596 GCA_014362285.1 Fagus crenata
TCTTATATATGCTTATAGATCTTGATTTATTTTTTCTTGTTAATGATAGTTGTTCAAAACATATTGAATTATTATTTTTTGTTACCTTACTATCAACATATGATTCTCTCTTCGTTTTAACATGCGACACAGAAACACACACACTGAATACTTTAAATTTATGCCATGAATTTAACAGACACTGAGGTGTTTTATTAATGTAGAAATGATGGCATCTATCACCCCGTTCGTTCTTAATTTCAATTTTTTGTGTTTTTTTACGAATCAAATGAATGTGCCGTCTCATTAAATCCCAAATTTCATTATAAATAAGAACTACAAAATTTTCTTACATATCATAAATTGTAGAGTATGGCATGGGCGGTGAGCCATCAACAGAAGGGGACGTGTATAGCTATGGAGTATTTCTATTGGAGATGTTCCTGGGAAAGAGACCAACCGATGAAATGTTCAAAGATGATCTCAATCTTCACAATTTTGTTAAGATGGCATTGCCAGATCGACTTGTTCAAATTGTGGACCCAACCCTTCTCCCAAGAGAAGTTGAAGAAATGCCAGCAACAACAGTGGTAGCTAGAGAAGACAATAATGAGAATGAAATTGAAATTGACAAAGATGAAGAAACTCAAGTGTTTTGCCAAGTGGAAGCGAATGTGTATAAGTGCTTAGTATCAGTCCTTGAGATTGGACTTGCATGTTCCATGGAATCACCAAAAGAAAGAATGAATATGGAGGAAGTCACCAAGGAACTACATTTGATCAAAAATACTTTTCTTGGCACCAGGATCTGAAGAGGTTAGAGGTTGACTTAGTAGAGTCCAAGTTGAGGTACTGCTAAATTTCAGCTTTAATTTGCTTATGTAAAATTGCACATGATAATTATCTCAAAAATGATCGGAGATGTAATAAGTGTTATATACTGGCTATTAAGATTATTTTTTTCCCAATTACTTTCCCTATTATCTCAAAAGTATGGAGGCTTTTTAAAAAATAAAAATAAAAATAAAATTTGATTGTACAACTAAATTTTCTGTTCTCACTAAGGATTCAAATGTTGGAGAAACAATTTCTGACTGTTTATACCACAACATCACTGGACAAGATATTTAACTTTCAATTCTTTTTCAATGGTCTCTTCCAAAAGTTCATATATTTGGTATCATCATATTTCCTTAGAGTCATAGAAATGACGAACATAACTTTTTTTTTTTTGCTAAATAAAAAGACTTCATTAAAAATCAAATAATGGAACACTTCCACAGAAATACGAACATAACTATTTTTGTTAAGCAAAGGATTTGGCATTTGTACCTGGCATGTGTTATCATATTCTTTAACAAATGCAATTAACAATATTTCCTATGTTAAAATTTTTTTTTGGGATAAACTATACTTTTGGCCCTTGCAATTTGGCATAAAGTTAGATTTTAGTATTCAAATTTAAAAGTTGGGGTTTGATCCTTAAAATTTGAAAAAAAAAAAAAAAAAGATATTTCCCATTTTGGAACCATAGCTTGAATATTGGTTTAGCAAACGTCTTTCTCTAATATAAATCTATAAACTTCTTTCCCAATGGAAGAAAAAAAACGACATAGTTTAAACTTAGGGTAAATTACACTATCCTCCCTCGAAGTATTGCGAAATGACAATAAACCCAAACTTAAGCTGAAATGACAGTCTCGTCCTTCAAGTTCATGGATCTTTCTGTTATTAATCTTAATGAAATATTCAATTTTTGTCTTAAATCCACTACCCTTCCTCAATGGTGCTAATTCAGTAATTTGTCTTACAATTCAACCTATGGTCTAATTTAATTTGGATCATAATTTAGCTTACTAGGGTAAATAGTTTAGCATCAGATCAAGTGATCAACCATATACAATACCAGTGTCAACTAAGTTTGTCTTCAGCTCTACTTTCTTCAAAAGAGAATATCAATATATCTATTGACATATCATAATTCTATATTTTTCGAGGGATTAAACTGACATCATCCAAGTCCATTAGGTCTGTAACAAAACAGGCTGAACTTAGTTTGCTCGAGCATCAAACACAGCAGAAAAAGTTTTAAAAATTTTACTCTTGGTGATTTCCTTAGTACTAGTCGCAGATCCGGTCAATATATATATTAAGAATAAGCTATTTTTAGAAGTAGACTCACTTAGCCAAAGAAGTATTTTAACACCTAATAATTTTCACTTAGGCAAAACTATAAGAGAGGGAGAAAGAACATGTGATGGAGAATTAAGAAACACAACACCCAGTGGCACATTCGATATGTGATGTGAGGACAAATAAAAAAAAAAAAAAAAAAAAAAAACTAAATTTAATTGAGCTTTGAATTACTTACATAGCTTAATTAAATTTTAGCATATCCAAAATATGGACCTCACAGCCATGGTGTCCGTTAGGGGTGTCAAATGGGTGGGTTTGGGTGGGCATTAAATGGGCTGGGCCTTTAAAACCCAATAGCCCACTTAAACCCATTTAATAAAGTAGAAATTACCCAAACCCAACCCAACCCAATTAACTAAGCTAAAACCCAACCCACCCATTTAATAAAGTAGATATTTACCAAAATACCCTTAAAGCCTATAAAATGATGAAAAAACAATTAAAACTTAGGAAAATTACTGAAATACCCTTGGAACCTCCAAAATGACCAAAATCTCTTAGATTTTATTATTATTATTATTATTTTTTTCGGGTTTGGGCTTTTTTTTTTATTTTTCTTGCATTTTTTTTTTTTTTTTTTCCCGGGTTTGGGCTTTTTGTTTATTTTTCCTTGCTCTTTTTTTTTTTTTTTTTTTATTTCATGTTTGGGCTTTTTGTTTATTTTTATTATTATTTTTTCAAGTTTGGGCTTTTTGTTGATGCCCAATAAGCAATCCAATTAAAGCCCAATTAAGCTCAACTTAATTGGGTCTAATTAGGCTAGCACCCATTTGCCCATTTATTAAATAAGTGGGTTTGGGTGGACAATTAGTGGGTGGGTTTGAGTGGGCTAATGGGTTTGGGTTTTTTTTGCCACCCCTAGTGTCCGTATTTGAAGACCACCATATTTCAACAAAATAAATTTTCACCAAATACAAACTAATGTAAATATTATTGCACACCACCATGTGCATACATTACTTACTGTGGATATACATCCACAACTTATGTACATCAATGTCCATAAATGTCCACATTATATATATATATATATATATATCTACATTTTAGGTGATGTGTATGGACGATATGCATTGATAATGTGCACATAAAACTATTGAATCTCCGCTTAAATAAAAATTCATGGTAATAATTACATTTTATTAGAATTTTGAAAACTCGCCATTGGGCATTCGGTCCAATGTTGCAACCCCTCTCCCCAAATGTCTCATCCCTCAATGAGAATGTAGATTCGATCACCGGTATCGGCCCTAGAATTATGAGGCTTGGGGCGGTGCAAAAAATTGAGATATTCTATCTTAAAAAAAAAAAAAAAAATCATTGAAAAATTACTCTACATACGGTTTCTGCTTCAAAATTATTAAAACTTTTATATTCAATATTTTCTAACAAATCTTATTCAATAGATAATATGGCTAATCCATTTAATCTTTTTTGTGACATAGTTAAATGCAAGTAAGATTTTTTAAATTTTAACTTTGAAAAACTTTTTTAAATGGATGCGACTGTAACAAGTATAGTCAATAATATTCTATATGCAATAGATGCATTTGGAATAATTCAATTCCTTGATAAAATTAAGTATATTTGTCACTGTCTTTTTTTCTTTTGGTAAAATTTCTTGTAAGACTTTTAAATCTAAAAATAAATCAATGCTATCAAGATCAAAAAAATTATCAGGTTTTAAAAAACCTTCAAGATTAACATAATACTTTTTCAAATTATCATAATTTAGTGAAGTTTGCTTCTTCACATCAAATAAATATCAAAAATTGTTTTCATACATACTTGGGTTAGAGAAATAAATTATTATTAGGCTTAATTTAAAGGCTTATTTTAAATATATGAGCCTTTTTAATTTTTGTATATATAAATATATTGAGGCCTTTCAATAAGGGCCTTAAAAAATTTTGGGATGAGGTTAAATTTTGAGGTGAGACCTAGGGCAGTCGCCCACCTCACTCTTGCCTAGGGCCACCCTATATCCAAGGAATATTTGAATTTTAAACATATCTTTATCACATCATGGCCCTCTAAAACCGCTTCAAACATAGAGAAGGTGATTGTCCACTTCTGTTTTCTTTTTGATGCTTGAATTTTATCCCAATGAAGTAGATAATATGCATGTATGTTTCTTATGTTAGCTAGCGGGCTTATTTCTATCAATTGGTTGGCCTAATTGAAAGTTAAAGGCACTGTTGAGCAAGCTTTTTTTTTTTTTTTTGATTGTACTGTTGAGCAAGCTGATGGTAAACATTTCAACTGTCGACCGTCTAAATGTACCTAATCAATTACTTTATATGTTAAAGGCACTGTAGATTAGGTAGAGCACACATGACAAGAAGAGAGCAAGCTAATTTTTAGGTACTGTATTTGGTTCCTTCACATTTATCCTTTTTGTCACGCAAAATGAGAGAATCTGAATTTTCATTTTGAATTTTAATTCTATCTCTTCAATTTGACTAAGACTCCGATTGTTTCGCTGTAAAATATTTTTTAGAAAATATTTTCAGATTTGCGGATGTTTGTTTCACTGTAAAATGGTGGTCAAACGGAAAATAATTTCTGTTGATCGGAAAATCCTTTGTTAAAATTTGGAAAATGGTTTACGCCCAATTTTATTCATTAACCATTTTCTAAAAACGCATGCCTCACCCCCTGCCCCTTTTGCTCTATCTTTAGCACAATATTGTAAAATATTTTCCGAAGCATTTTCTGGAATGCAACCAAACACGGAAAAAAAATCATTTTCCTTAAAATCATTTTCATCTGAAAATATTTTGTAATAGAAAATATTTTACAGTGAAACAAACGGAGCTAATATAGAATTTATTGGCATTTAGTTATGCTTAATTTCTGTTAACTTAATTATTTGTTTAAAATTAAGATAAAAAGTGGGCTTGCCAATTTTTGTCTAGCTTTTAAACAAGTACACTAACTCGAACAGTAAATAAGCTAATTTAACCCCCCCATCTACGAGTTTCATTAAGTTTTTTGCTCCCACACTGTAACATACATGAAATAAAATATGGAAACTCACACAGTCACACTTTTGGCTGTTCAAAAGAATTGACCCAATATTAATCAAAATTTTCGAAAATCACACGGATCGATACCTTTCATTAATTTAAGCCCAAAACAGTATGAACTCACTAATAAATCATACTAGTGGGCAGATTATTGGTTAACATAATATGATTAGTTCTCTATTTTATTTTTTTTGTCTAAATATGAAAATTGATAATTATGATAATTATTAAAAGACATTTATTATTTGTGTTTTTTTATCTATGGAACTATATATTATCTCTATTAAAGAAAATATGATGTGTCAAGATTCTAATAGAAGGTCTAATTATAGAATAAAATATAATAATTGATAATTATGGTAATTATTAAAATAAATTTATTATTATTATTATTAGTTTTATTTTTATATAGAACTATATATTTTTGTATTAGCATTTTATCAAGGTCGTTTTTGTATACATTGAACTATATATTCTATCTATTAAAGAAAATATGAAGTGTCAAAATTCTAGTAGAATGTTTAATTATAGAATAAAATTTAAATTCAATTAAATAATAAATATTAAAATAATAATTATGTGACGCAATAACGAAAACAATACAATTTGGAACAAAATTTTGATATTAGATATGATGTGGATGGTTTAAGCCATTAACGAAAACAATGCACTTTGGAACAAAATTTTGAAATGGATTCTATCTATAATTTAAGTTGTTAAATGATAATTAACTCTCCCTTAAAAAGAATTAACTTTGAGAAAGATTACATTTTGTTTCCTGTATATCACGAAAATCACATCATTAACAAAAAAGAAAAGTCATTAATTTAAAATTTAAAAGTGCATGAAATTAGCTTGCTTCAAAAATTATGCTTGCCCATTAAATTCTCCTACAATAGAGGGAATCAACGGCATCCATATAATGATGAACTCCATGATTGACCTCTCATTCGTCCACTTACCATAAATGACCCCAATTGACAAAAACCAAATCCCCACTTCCCCCATTAACTTACATACCTATGAAAAATTGAAAACCCATATGGTAGGCACTTGCTTTAAAATTTGGTTCCCTCTACATGCTACAACATTTGCTTACTTTCTTTAAATTTCACAAACCCATCTCATGTTTGAAACCAAAAAGCTGTGGAAGATCATAAACCCAGAAGAGAACCCAGCAATTGATAGTGTTTGTACCGTACTAGTACAACAAAATCAGCCACAGAGAATCTTATTGTTGTGTCTCAAATTCTGGGCCTAAATGAAAGAATTTGCCGGCGACCTGGGGTAGCTTCAGCAATTAAGGTTTCTTTGGAGGGCTTCTCAAAGTCTCAAACTTAAATTCCTTTTTGGGTGTAAGTGAAATTTTTCTTGCTTAGATGGTGCAGTTTCATCAATTACAATTCTTCTGGGGGGTTTCAACGAAATTTAGAGTGTTATGTGCGATTGAAATAGAAAAAGGAAAAAAAAAAAGAGTCAGACTCGCTCATTAGAACCGAGTCACGACCCGCTCAAAGCCTCCAAGCTCTTCGCTTTGCCCGAAAAACCGGTCGATCTCTTCATGCTCTTAATGCAACTCGGCCTCCTAGTCTGCCTCGTCGCGTCGGTTTCACTCGCGCTCCACTCCGCCTTCTCAACTCGGACCCGGTGGTTCTCATTCCCAGAACGTCTCTCTCGAAACGTTTCTTGCTTCACCGAAACCGGACCCACCAACATCTCCCACATACTTTTCGGCCTTGTTGACGTGGCACACACGTGGCGCGAACGCAGTCATTACAACGAACTTTGGTGGGAACCCAACACCACCCGTGGTTACTACTGTCGTCGTTGAGAATTACTCATATAAACATATTTTAGTTACAAACCAATTTATAACAATTATATTATAACCTACTGTGTGACAACTCAAATGATTATTTACATGTACTTTAGTCGCTATGTAATTAGTTGTATCAAGATTACTACATATTAATTTGTAGCTAAACTATGTTGGATGTTCTACTCAATGCGAAGAAGGCTAAAAAAATAGAAAAGTGGTTGAAATAATAAGTACAACTTTGCCTTGATATTGCAGATGATCTTAAATGGGTTCGCATGGTTAATGATAGAGTGACAAATGACAACTTTAATTCGACCCGCTGGTTTTTTAAAGTGAGTTGGTTTTGGATTCGTGGAGACCAAATCTTATTAGGCTTCGTCATGGGCTTGATCTAGTAGTATAGCCCATTCTTAGCTTCTCATAATTGGGAATGTTTAACTTACTGGATTTAGACAGACCCAAACTAATTCTGGGATAACAAATCGGCTCAAAGTTGAGTCCAAAATAGGACAGAAATTTTAATCAGACTTGCAACTTGAGTTTTCTTGCCCAATAAGCCCTTTTTTTAAATTATATAATCAAATAGGGTACTTTTAAAGTTATATCAAAAGGTAGGGTACTTTTAAAAATCGTCTCTGCCAAAGACGATTTTCGTGCATATTTTATATATATTTTTATTTTAACGCCTTTTAAATATTTGTTTAAAAATATTTTTTAAAAAAAAAAAGGACCAAAATCGTCTCTACAAGAGATGATTTTGGTGGTTTTATTTTTTTTAAAACTCTCATTTTTTTAAACGTAAAAAAAAAACACCTAATTTTTTTTACAGCCCTTTTTATTGGAAAATTTTTTTCCCAAACTTACTTTCCCAAACTTCTTTCCCGTCTCTCTCTCTCTCCAGCGACACTCTCTCTCTCAGTTCTCTGTGCCGGCTCTCATCGACGAGTCTCTCTCTCCGGCGACGCTCTCTGCTTTCTAAAATAACACGTTAACAAACTTGTCTTTAGCCTCTCTCTCACTCTCTATCTCCTTAGTCTCGTCTCTCTCTTGCTCACTCCATCACAGACCGCATCTCTCTCTGGCTCACTCTCCATCTCAGGCCGCTCCATCGCCACTGTCACCGGTAAATTCCAAAACCCGTACCCCATTACTGCTGGTACCGATTTAGGGTTTATAATTTTTATTTTGGGTCTTTTTAATTCAGTTGTTACTAAAGTTAGGGTTTTTCTTTATCTTTTTATTTTGGGTCTTTTTAATTGAACAGGAAAAAAAAAAAAAGATTTATAATCAAATGCAGAATTGAGGTGTTTTGGATTTTCTTTCGTTTTCTTTATCTTTTTTTTTTTTCCAATTTTTTGTTCTTCTAAAGATTCAATAAAGTGTTAATTTTAAGGTCCAATTCAATTTCAGGGCAAACCCTAGAAACCCCAATTTGTTCTTTAAACTGTGTAATGTTTTGTTCCAATTTTGTTGTCGCCACTTTGTAGTTTATTTTTGGTTTGTTCAGCTCAAGATGTGACCTAGATTTGGCATGTTGGTGATGCTGCAGGTGCTCACCAGATAAATAACCTGGTCAATACTGAATCAGGTGAGTGCAGAGCATATTAAGGAATGAGACATCACCGAATTTGATATCATGGGAGTATAGTATTGGAAAAATCAAATTTAAGTTTTTTTGATTTTGGAGGACATTGGATAGCTCGTAGAGTTTGGAGAGACTACTGTGCCAAGGTAGATTTCTCAATCTATCAATTATCTTTGATGAGAATATTAAGTTAATGATTTGTGGAATATGGTGATTATAATTTAAATTTCTTATTTACTCGTGAGAATGCTTGCATGTTTTGGGGTAGCCTAGTTCTAACTCTCTTGCTGTGTTAGACCAGGTTATTTATCTGGTGTACTTTCTGTTTCAGTGTCCTGTGCAATTATTTTTGCTTATGTTATTGCCTGACCCTAATCCCAGGCAAACTGTTCCATGTTTATATCTGATTCATGGGAGGCAAACATTGATCATGGGTGTTCGCTGATTGTTAAACATTTGTGTTGTAGATTGTGATATGGAAGGAAGGAAGTGGGTTTGTGTTTTAAGACTTTTATGCAAGGAACCTAATTGATCCTAACACTTTAATCACACAAACAGAAAATTAAAGTAGTTCTTTCGAGGGAACTAGGGGCTCCAAGCAATCCTTTCGAGAGGATTAGTCTCCAAGCTTGCGAACAAGCATTTGATTATCATTTAACATAATTGTTCTCTCAGTTACAAGTTGGCTTATAGAGTTGGGCTGCATGGCTTAGCCTTGCTGTGATTGGTTGCCAAGAGCTAACTAACTAGGTACATGGCGTGTCTCTTGCACCATTGTTCTATGCAGAGAATCTCGGTTTGTACAGTGTTTTTAAGGGGTTTGACTCGATTTCCTAGAGTAAAAATGTTAAGGGGTCAGGTATAGGCATGTGGATAAGGACTCTAGGTGTCAAAGATTGAGTTTTGGAATATAATGAAGAAAAATACAATCAGGTCAGGTTGTGTAAATCTGTCTTGGTGTGAATCAGGTCAGGTTTTTGGTGTTTTCTAAGCTGGATTTCCATAGGGATAAGGTGTCTTAATGATTGTATGAGAGTGGGTTAAGTTAATCTTGGGTGTAAGGGTTCAAGTAATATGAATCTTGAAGCAGAATTCATATACTTGTACCCAAATTTTCTGCAGAATTTGTTTGTGACAGATTCTGCAGCAGAATTTTTGGGTGAAAAAAAAAAACATTGAATTCGGGTATGGAAAAAAAAAGTGAATCAGGTGCTCAATACAGTCTCAATGGACCTGTTGGCCAAGTCAATGCCCTGGAATTTGTTAACGATTTGCTTTTTGCTGGGGTAGAGGTGAACACCTTTGCTATCAGTTTATATTTCTAGAGTTCTCTAACTAGCTGTTATTCTTTAAAGTGGATTAATCTTGGGCAAATGATGAGTTCAGGGTTTTGTTCTTTTCAGAATTTATTTAGTTGTTTGAGCAAAAACTTATATCTTGTTATACAATGTACCTTGATATCTTGAGTGAGATCCATGGCGACGCTTGTAGTTGGTGTAGTTGGTGTAGTTGAGGTCGTGGGTTCAAGACCCTTTGGGTGCGTTTGTAACCTACCAATAAAAAAAAAAAGTTACGCTTGTTACTACCTTGTTAACAGATTGTTTTCTTCAGATATTTGAAAAGGAAAAAATAATCCACTTTATCTGAATCTCGGTTTAGTGTGTCTAAAGAGGAAATAACTTACCAAGGGTGCCACCAGCTGTAAATGTTTCTCTTCTCCATTCTCTTCTCACTTTTTATTTGTGACAGAGCATAATTCATGCCATTCTGGGGCTTGAGAGATGTTTAGAATAGTGAGCTTTACAGGCGCATAGTCCTAGGGGATTTGGCTGGCATGTTATCTTGGGGAGAAATTTAGCTTGTGGCCCTTGTAATGAATGTCTTCTCCTGGTGGAGAATGTGTAGGCGCAAGTTTCCCATTCAATGGGTCCTAATTACTGTGGAGAATTACAGCATCTATTATCCTTTTGGATTTCCTTTATTGTTGTGGTTCTTTTGTCTTTCTGTTAGTTGAGATCTGGTCTTCCTTCATTCTCTATTGCTCTTTGATGTCACTGTTTTCTAAGTATTGGATATTTATGTCATTACTGTTAAACCACATTTTTATGCCCCTCTCCCTGTTTCTTATTGGCCTTTTGTTGTTGCAGGATCTGAAGTGCTTTGTATTCTCTCTCATTTCACTCCATTTCAAGATCAAGCCAATTTAAGATGATGGATCTCTGAGGCCTGCTGTTTTCTCTGCAATGTGCATTGGAAGAGTTGTGTTTGCTATTGTAACAGTTCCCTTATTTTGCATGCAGTCTTTTCCATTTGATAGCTTAGTCTTCTATTGTTACCTGGTATGTTTGTAGGAGTGGTTAATTGGATTTGGGAATATGTGCACACAAAGGGTGTAATGTTACAATATGTTACCAAAGCTTCTGGTTTCTGGTATACTAATTGCTTCCCATGTTATTGCTATTTTTCTATGTTGTGTCTTGTGTGGGTGGGTGTTGGAGCTGCGCCCCAAATAATAGTTGGGAAATGTGTATTGCTTTTTGTACATGATTAATTATAAGGTGAAAAGGAAGCAGATTGAACGTGATTCTGGTGGTCCAGAAGCGTTTCAGAATCAGTAGCTTCTGAGAAGCTTTAAGAAGCATTATGCTTTTAAGTTAAGGCCGCCATATAGAGGTGTTAAAAATCAATCAGTTAGGTAGCACACTGGGCATTGGGTAGTGCACTCCCCATTTTCCTGCATGGATAGATGGTAAAATTTCAATCAGTCTAGTGATACATGCCTTCATGTAGATGGTTAAAATCAGCAACAAAGTTTTAACATGAAAATGAAGAACGTTCACTTGAAAGCTTGGGATTCGATTATCAAAATGTTTGGTTGAAAAGATTACACATACATATTCTGCTAGAGGAAGAGAGAGTGGCAAAATTTTGAAGTTAATAGATTATGTTTGGTATCTCTACTTTGACAAATTTCATCAAAAGTCGTCTTTTGTAAAGACAATTTTCAAGTTTGATTTAAAAAAAAAAATAACTAAAAGTGGTCTTTACAAAAGACAATTTTGACAAATTTGATCAAAAATCGTCTTTTGTAAAGACAACTTCTTGGTTTGATTTAAAAAAAAAAAAGACTTTTAAAATCGTCTTTGGTAGAGACGATTTCAAGAAAAAA
>BKZX01027747.1:6019-20498 GCA_014362285.1 Fagus crenata
AAAAAAAAAAAAAAATTATTGGTTGCAAAAAATAGAGGACTACAACTTAACCAAGCAAAAATACTTCGAATGTAAGATATACAAAAAGTTATTGCTCTCTGCTCCGAGTTTTAGTTGAGATTATAGATTATAGATATATTTCCTTTTCTACAATATATCATTCAATCACACTATAATTAAGTTTCATTTGACTAATGGCATTCCAAAAAAATCACTAATAGGTGGATATTAATTGGTGGGGTATTAATAAGTGGATTCCAAAACAATCAGGATATTAATTGGTGGGGTATTAATTGCTGGAATAATGGAAAAATGCTGATTCAATTAGGAGGAGAAAATTTAAGAGACCATTAAGGGAATGAGATGGATTAATCTAGATGAGAAGGAATTAAAATTGGAAGCAAATTTGGAATGGCGTGAATTTTTATGGAGATTGTGAGTATGATGTGGTAGGATTTGGATGAGCCAAAAAAGTTTCTCTCTGCTTCGAGTTTTAGTTTAGATTTTAGATTCGATTGAGGAGAAAATTTAAGAGGCCATCAAGGGAATGGGATGGATTAATCTAGGGAGTCTGATGTGGCAGGATTTGGAGGAGCCAAAAAAGTTTCTTTCTGTTCCGAGTTTTAGTTTAGATTATAGATATATTTCATTTTCTACAGTATATCATTCAATCACACTATAATAAAATTTCATTTGACTAATGGCATTCCAAAACAATCACTAATAGGTGGATATTGATTGGTGGGGTATTAACACGTGGATTCCCAAACAATCATGATCTTAATTGGTGGAATAACGGAAAAATGTTGATTCAATTAGGAGGAGGAGAAAATTTAAGAGGCCATTAAGGGAATTGGATAGATTAATCTAGATGAGAAGGAATTAAAGTTGGAAACAAATTTGGAATGACGTGGATTTTTATGAAGATAGAGAGTTTGATGTGGCAGGATTTGCAGGAGCCAAAAAAGTTTCTCTCTACTCTGAGTTTTAGTTTAGATTGTAGATTATAGATATATTTCCTTTTCTGCAATAATAGGTGGATATATCATTCAATCACACTATAATTAAATTTCATTTGACTAATGGTATTCCAAAACAATCACTAATAAGTGGATATTAATTGGTGGGGTATTAATACGTGGATTCCAAAACAATGAGGATATTAATTGGTGGAATAACGGAAAAATGCTGATTCAATTAGGAGGAGGAGAAAATTTAAGAGGCCATTCAGGGAATGAGATAGATTAATCTAGATGAGAAGGAATTAAAATTGGAAGCAAATTCAGAATGGCGTGAATTTTTATGGAGATAAAGAGTCTGATGTGGCAGGATTTGGAGGAGCCAAAAAAGTTTCTCTCTGCTTCGAGTTTTAGTTTAAATTTTAGATTTGATTGAGGAGAAAATTTAAGAGGCCATTAAGAGAATGGGATGGATTAATCTAGAGAGTCTGATGTGGTAGGATTTGGAGGAGTCAAAAAAGTTTCTTTCTGTTTCGAGTTTTAGTTTAGATTATAGATATATTTCATTTTCTACAATATATCATTCAATCACACTATAATTAAATTTCATTTGACTAATGACATTCCAAAACAATCACTAATAGGTGGATATTAATTGGTGGGGTATTAATATGTGGATTCCAAAACAATCAGGATATTAATTGTTGGGGTATTAATTGGTGGAATAACGGAAAAATGCTGATTTAATTAGGAGGAGAAGAAAATTTAAGAGGCCATTCAGGGAATTGGATAGATTAATCTAGATGAGAAGAAATTAAAATTGGAAATAAATTTGGAATGGCGTGGATTTTTATGGAGATAGAGAGTCTGATGTGGCAGGATTTGGAGGAGCCAAAAAAGTTTATATCTGCTCTGAGTTTTAGTTTAGATTGTTGATTATAGATATATTTCTTTTGCTACAATAATAGGTGGATATATCATTCAATCACACTATAATTAAATTTCATTTGACTAATGGCATTCCAAAACAATCACTAATAGGTGGATATTAATTGGTGGGGTATTAATACATGGATTCCAAAACAATCAAGATATTAGTTGGTGGGGTATTAATTGGTGGAATAATGGAAAAATGCTAATTCAATTAGGAGGAGGAGAAAATTTAAGAGGTCATTAAGGGAATGGGATGGATTAATCTAGAGAGTCTGATGTGGTAGGATTTGGAAGAGCCAAAAAAATTTCTCTCTATTTCGAGTTTTAGTTTAGATTATAGATTATTGATATATTTCCTTTTCTACAATATATCATTCAATCACACTATAATTAAATTTCATTTGACTAATTGTTTTTCAAAAAAATTACTAATATGTGGATATTAATTGGTGGGGTATTAATACATGGATTCCAAAACAATCAGGATATTAATTGGTGGGGTATTAATTGGTGAAATAACGGAAAAATGTTGATTCAATTAGGAGGAGGAGAAAATTTAGGAGGTCATTAAGGGAATGGGATGGATTAATCTAGAGAGTCTGATGTGGCAAGATTTGGAGGAGCCAAAAAAGTTTCTCTCTACTCCAAGTTTTAGTTTATACTAAACTATAACCCGCGCAATGCGCGTCTTTTTTTCATTATTTTTCTAAAAATATGTTTTTAACAAAGCAACTTAACTAAGAAGAAGGAATAAATAATAACAATAATTTCAAAACAATTACTAATATGTGGATATTAATTGGTGGGGTATTAATACATGGATTCCAAAACAATCAGGATATTAATTGGTTGGGTATTAATTGGTGGAATAACGAAAAAATGTTGATTCAATTAGGAGGAGGAGGAGAAAATTTAGGAGGTCATTAAGGGAATGAGATGGATTAATCTAGAGAGTCTGATGTGGCAGGATTTGGAGAAGCCAAAAAAGTTTCTCTCTACTCCAAGTTTTAGTTTATACTAGACTATAACCCGTGCAATGCGCGTCTTTTTTTCATTATTTTTCTAAAATTATGTTTCTAACAAAGCAACTTAAGTAAGAAGAAGGAATAAATAATAAGAATAATGAAAAGTTAAAAAAAAAAAATTAAGAAAAGAAAAGAAAAGTTTAAAATAGAAAATATAAATAATTTTTCTTTACGCTTAAAAATAAAAATGATCATTTTTATTATATCTCATCAAATGTATTATACTGATTTTTATTATATTTCATCAAATGTATTATACTAAGTCTATAAAGATAACTACCAATTACTTTCTAGCTTAGTTATATCGATTCCTTTCAATGGGGTTTATATCTCAGGGTTGTATTCACTTAGCAAAAGAAAAAAAAAACTCACTTCACATCGTTTGTGAATTTCAATTACTTTGGTGAATCTCAATTGTTCCATATAGGGATTCTAAATGTTCAGAGGTTTCTCATTTTTGTTTAACTTACAATAGTTTGATAGTACAAATAAATAATACAATTTGTCGCATATTTATCCCGTCTTTACCTTTTTTTTACTTTCTTTTATTTCTCTTTTCATATTTTTTTGGGCAATTTATCACTTATAAATAATCACATAAACAATATTTGTGACCTTAGAAGTCCATCATATAACAAATTGGTCCACGGAGATAAAAATGACAATGTCATCTTAAGTCTAAAACGTATCTCTTAGGAAACTTTAACACATAGAAGAAAAAAAAAATCTACACAATTGCCTCTTTTGGTTATCTCTAAAATGATAGTCCATTGATATCCTAAATCTCAGATAATTTGAATGTTGCCTCATCAATTCTAATATTAGTATTGGAAAATAATTTATACTTAACACGTACCCCCAAAAATATATTAAACAGATAGTTGTCAAGCTATTTAGCATATCCAATTGTATAAAAATAAAATGATCGAGTCAAACTGTATTTTATATGTAGTTAGATAGTATCAGAAATTGTTAAAAAAAACATTTTTGGTTGCAAAAAATAGAGAACTACAACTTAACCAAACAAAAATACTTCGAATATATCCAATTGTATAAAAAAAAAATCAAGTCAAACTAAATTTTATATGCAATTAAATAGTATCAAAAATAGCAAAAAGAAAAAAAAAATTATTGGTTGCAAAAAATAGAGGATTACAACTTAACCAAGCAAAAATACTTCGAATGTAAGATATACAATAAGTTATTGCGTAGAAAAACTTATCCTAACTATATCCTCCACTCTCTTCAAGACCAACTCAGCTAATGCATCTGCATGCATTAAAAAAAAAAAAAAAAAAAAAACCGTATGATCAAAATCAATTAAGATTGCTAATAACAATGAGACATGTTGTACTCTACCATTTAAGATCAATTCATTAAGGTATCTAATGACAGAAGAACATCCTTTTACATAATTAAAGCTAGAGTCATATAACTCACGTAAGAATTGCACATAATAATTCAAATGAATATTTTAAAAATATGAGATTTTGCCTCATGCTCCTTTTCAGTCTTCACGAAGGTATATTGTCATATAATGACTAATTAACATCATTGATTTAACTTTTAATGCAAAAAGGAAACGAAACTTTTATGGCCAAACAACATCTATAGTAAAAGTATAGTTTTTCGACGTATCTGCAAGTATTTATAGCTATTTAGTATTCAACTTGGAAAAAAACCCAACCTAATTGTAGCAGTTTATAATTTAAACAAATTTTTGCTCTTTAAATAAAGAAAACATAATTTTCAAATACTTAACCTGAGAAAACACAAAAATGAATTTATCTTGCCCAAACTCTTATTTTTTAATACCCATTACCTAATACTTATGTAAACTTTATCTTGCCCAAACTCTTATTTTTTAATATTGGAATAAATTTGGGGATCCCAAGAATCGAACCCACACCCTCACAAAGGGATGAGACCTTTTGGGGAGAGGAATGATCATTGGGACGAATACCCAAGTTGTAATTTAAATGCATATTTAAAGTAACATATATTGTGTTTAACAGATTTTGTTCGAATATATCTATTTATATATGAATTAATTAATAAAACCATTTAATTGGAGCATATAATTAGGTAATGGGTATTTAATTTATTAATGGTGTAGTTTTTATCATGGGGTAGTGGGTATTGAATTTAGTTTATTTAATCATGTGTCACCTAAGATACTACGTGTCAAGCAGAAGATGTTGCCTTAGATGCCACGTGACAGAAAGATAGCAACGTCTTCTACTTTAATTTATATATAAATAGATTTCTTCGGTTGTGTTAATTAAACCAAATTTCCCGTAAATTCCATGAGTTTCTCTTGTTAGCAAAATGGATCAAATCGTGATGGGAGCATCTCCAACAGAGGAGCTAAAACGCGTTTTCTCACATTGTAGATAGTCAATCCAAAAATCATGTTTCAACACATTATCTTCATCCTCTCTAAAAAGCTAATTTACTACAATGATTATCTATACCAAGAGAGTCACGGTATAGCCCTTTCCTTCCATTGAAAATTTATTTATCTCAATATTTTATTGGTTGCAATCCAAAATCTTCATTTTTCTCTCTCACTTTCAATAGAAAAAATATAAAGAAATGATATTTAAATGTGGATAATTGCCTGTTGGAAAATGTATTTATAAAAATAGGTACTTAAAATATAAAAGTCGGGTGAGAAAGTAAAGCGTCTAATCAAGATGCTCTTACGTACCCACCACGAGGGTGAAGACATCACTGGACTAAAAGGTCATTGCGTGTGATTTGAAGACAACATATTACTATATTAAATAATTCTTTTCTAACATTCAGTATTTGGTTTTTTTTTTTTTTCTATGCCAATTATGATTAGACTTTAAGTTTTTTTTAAGGTTAAAATTACACTTTTCACCTATATTAGGGTTGTTTTTATTTTGGTCCCTTAAGTTTGAGAATTTTCTTTTTGATCCACCAAGTCTGATTTGTTTTCAAAATGATGATTTTGTTCATATCTGTGACTTGATCATTTTTTTTTTTTTTTTTCCTTAATGGCTAGATTAGTTACAAAATGGGACAAAATAACCATTTTGAAAACAAAATCAAATTTGGGAGACTAAATGAAAATCATTAGCTTAAATCATATGATCTAATTGTTGAGCTGTACATTATGATAAAACCAAACTACATGAGATATATTATAATTTTTCCGAAAAAAAATAAAAGTCAAATAGTGGACAAAGAATTCCTATCCGAAGGGGAAGGGAATAGTCTAAAGGACAAGGAATGCGATGTTTAGAAGATTGTTTCAGAAAAAGCCATAAGCTTGCCTTTCTATCTTTCTAGAGATTACGGCGAAAAGTCCGCAATCTTCAGCCTCTTTTCCATTCAGTCCCCCATCCAATTCCATCAAAGACACAACCTTCCAACTTCGTATTTTGTCTCCATATTTAATTTCCTCCCCAACCCTTTCTTAACGATTTAATTTCTTCACGTTTTTCATTTATTCTTTATTTATTACCATAATAAAAAAAATAAAAATAAAAAACTATTTATTTATTTTATTTGAACAATGATACGCAATATGGACACGTCACACGATTGGAATAACATCACTTTTATATAAATTTATCATTAACATTAAATTTATTATATACCAATCACAATATATTACATCAAGTGTAATGAAAACATTTGTGAAAATTTTTGTATCCATAAACTCTTAAACTTATTGTTTTTATTTACTATAATTATAAAGACATACTATTTTTCACAATTAATGACTTGATATGTTGTGAATTGTGAATGATGCATAATTAAAATAATCTCAATAGTAAACTTATGTGAAAATGATGTTTTAATTACAACCAATCATGTCAACAATTATGCAATACAAAATATTGTACTTCTAATATTACTCTTTTATTTATTTTTGTAGTATTATTTTCCCTGTTGGCAGTTGGCACCCTCTAATAAAGGAGAAATATTTCAGTTGCTTGACTGACTTGATTGGCTTCCGTGGATTGTACGGTGTAGTATATTCATCGGCTCTCGTACTAGATTCCCAGGCAAATGTAGAAGCAATGAATTATTGGTTGACTTGGTCAGTCCAATATATATATATATATTTTCCTCCTTTCAAGAGGGCCAGGGGTCTGCATGAAAAATTCATAAGAAAGTTTAAACATACTGACCGAATATGTAGTTTTATTCATGTCCCCCTTGACCTTCGAAGATGTAGTCAATTTTACGGTTGATCAAAGCAATAATCATGGAAGTTTGTAGTCATAAATTTAGGGGTGATCATTTGTGTTGTTAGATCGTATTCTTGTGTCAAAGTAGAGATTTTCTATTAAATGACTCAATCTTAATCCGATTCATTTAATAATCGTGTTAAAACCCCTTAATCTTAATATGACTCCTTATTATCTAAAAAAAGTTAATATAACCTATTTATTAAATGAGTTGACACGACACTACCCACGTAACATGTTTAATAACATTGTTCATGTTTGATTGATATAGACATGAATTATTTTAACACGTTTAATTAACATGTTGTATTGGATTTATACAAATACAACCAGGGACGTAGCCAGGATTTCTATTGGGCGGGGGCCGAAGAATGAACCTTTTTTTTTAATGAAAAACTAAAGTAGCATCTATTTTATATTAACAAAATACCAACAAATGAAAAGACATATAATAACTATTTTTTAATACATTGCAATAATAAATTATCTAATAAAATGAAAGTCGTTATTATTTTTTATTTATTTTTTAATTATTGAAATCACCTATAACTGATTGTGTATTAAATATCGCATTAAATAAAAGTTATTTTTATATCTCATTACATGTATAATATATATATAAAAGAATAATTATTATTGCTATTGCTAAGTGAAAAAGAAAATTAAAAAAAAAAAAAAACTAAAGTTTTTAAGCTATTAAGTTTTAAAATAATGATTTTTAACCAAAATTATCAATACCGGAAGTCATTTCACTTTCATTAGAGAAATAAAATATTTTGATATTAATCCATAATAAATTAAAAAAATTTAATAATAAAATATTTATTAGATTTATATTTTCTTTCCATACTGGTTAGTCTAATGTGATTGAGATCTCATGCAATTGATATTTTATGTAATACCAATTGAATGGTTGAGATTGAAAGTTAATTTTTTAATTTTCAATCTCAATCACTTAATAAAAAATCATTAAAAAATTCTAAAAGTAAAAAGTGAAAAAATTAAAAAGTTATAAAAGGATTAAATCCACGCAATACTTTTTGATTATAGCAATGGAATCTCAATCCAGACCAATGAATACTCATTTATTTCCATTTTAACCCACGTCTCCACTTAAGTAGAGCCTGTAGGGTTGTAGCCCAACTACCCAACAATTTTTTTTCTTCTTTTTTTATATTCTTTAATTCTCTTTATTCTCCACCACTCATTCTCTTCTTTTATCATTTCTTTTATTCTCTTTTCCTTTTTTTTCTTCCACACGTCCTCTTCTATCTTCTCTTTCTTTTCTTTTCATATTTTTTTCCTTTTCCTCTTTCTACTGCGCCACCAGATCTGCATGAGAGACCAACAACTCTTCCTTCTCTCATTTTTCTTTTTTCTTTCCTCTCATCTTTGCATTTCAGTCTTCTTCTTATTTCAATTTTTTCTTCTTCTTCTTCAGTTTCTTCAGTCTGAACTACAGTCGCGTGAGGGACTGAGGGCGGTGAGGTGAGCTCCAGTCTCCGGCGTTCCTTCAGTTTGAACCACAGCCCCTCTCTCTCTTTCCTCTATGGTATTCAGGCTTTTACTCTTAGATCCTTTTTTTTTTTTTTTTTTTTTTTTTTTTTTTTTTTTTTTTAAAGTTTTCTGAATTTAATAGATTAGAACATTGTTTTAAAGTTTGTGATTTGTTGTAATTTGAAAATAAAAATAAAATTACTGAGTTATTAGTTGTTGGGCTGATTTGTTTTTGGGATAATTTTGTTTATTTTGTTACAAATGATTGAGTTATTTTTTTTTTTGGATTGTGATTTGGGTTGTTGGATAATTTTAATTATTTTTTTTTGGGCTAATTTCTTGTTAAAAGGGTACAAAAATATTGTTAGTAGAGATCAAAAAATTATATGAGTGAGGCCAATTAACCTGCTCTAGCTCTTTTTTTTAGAGCTAGCAGGCATGGCCCCCTTTGGTCCCCACATGATTGTGTTCCAACTTTTATTGGTTTAACCCCAAAATTGAATTGACGATCCCCCTAACAATGACAAAGCATTAAAGTTGCTTGTTAGGTAGTTGACTCGTTGACTTGCATTATGCAGACCCCTCATCCTGAAGGCAAAATTGTTTGACATCTTCAACCCTCTATCTAAATCCTATTCATACTCACCAAAACATGTAATACAATACAACATAAAATCTTGCATAGTTGTGGAGAGGAAGAGATTGATTCATCAAAATGGCTTTCTCCAATCCCTTCTCCCTTCTCATCGTGTTCCTTTCCATGCTTAGCTTCCTCAGCCTTAATTCTCATGCTGCTGACCCTGTTCAGCTATACCAGGTATGTGCAAACAACACTTTCAACCCCAATAGCATCTACCAATCCAATCTCAACTCCCTCCTCTCTTCAATCTCCTCCAACGCCACCCAAAACCTCGAATTCTACAACACCACCAGTGGCCAAAACACCTCCGAACCTGTCTACGGCCTCTACGACTGTCGCGGCGATGTCACAATTCAAGTCTGTCGAACCTGCGTGGTTGCTGCAGTGAAAGAGATAAAAAACAAGTGTTCAAGACAGAAGATTGCTGTGATATGGTACGACGAGTGTTTGTTGCGCTACTCAAACCGGTCTTTCTTCTCCACTGTGGATGAAAAACCAAGGCTCGGGTTGTTGAACACGCAGAATTTTACTGATGACAAGTTCGAGTTGTTTAATAAGCTACTGAACACGACAATGATTGACTTGGCAAGGGCGATCTCCTCGAACGTTCCGATTGGTAAAAAGAAGTTTGGGACCAAGGAAGTGATTATCTCTGCGTTTCAAACACTGTACTACCTTGTACAGTGCACACCGGACCTAAACAGCACCGGTTGCAATAGTTGTCTTCTGGCAGCTATAAATCTTCTTCCTTGGTGTTGTAGTGGAAAGCAAGGAGGCAGAATTGTATTTCCCAGTTGCAATATTAGGTACGAATTTTACCATTTTTACCGGATGGCAGCAACTGCACCGACACCCTCACCGGAGCTTCAACCTTCACCTTCACCTCCAGGTTCCGTAATTGGACCAAAAGGTAAAGTGGATATATTACCCAATCCCAAAAGGTAAGTGATGGTTTGTCAAAATTCACGGCATGCTTCTGGAATAGCTTTATCAAATTAGTACTATAGTCTATAATAATGAGAAAGACTAAAAACAATTATCTACCGATTAAAGAAAGACTAAAAACAAGGTTAAAGTGCATATAGATGGAAGATATCTTAAAACTTTATCATCATCATCTTTTTAGCAACACGCCCCACTAATTTGTCTTTGAACCATCTATTGCAATCTTGCTTTGGGTTTTTTGTATTGTGCTACATATATTTTAGAATGCAATCTTGTAATCACTGTTCTTAGCTATTTTTCTTTTTTGTAGATTTCAGTCCTCCTGTTGATTTCAAAATTGTGGTTGGAGCTGTAGTTTCGGTGCTACTCCTCATTTTTATGATTTTAGGCATTCTTTGGAGGAAAGGCTGTTTTGCAGGGAGGACATCAAGGGAAAAAGGTAATCAATTGTGCAAATCTTGATATAGGAATTAGAAAGGATAGTATTAATTTTCTCCAGCTATGGTAAGAAGTTGGAACAATGAATAGATATTGTTTTCCAAGGGCTCATAATATTGTTGTAGTTTAATATATACTAGTTGCAAACCCATGCGATGCATGTAAAAACTATTGAATATGATATTTAAAGAAAAAATACACCAAATAATGCAATCCCATGCAAATTGCACTCAATATAAAACAGAGTTAGTATTAGTTAAACTCTAGTATCAAATGTGGCATTAATAGATAAAACCACAACTTAGAATCCCTTACAATAACCACATGATGATATCCTTCCTACTTGGCCATTTGTATTGCCCAATGAATTCCTTTTGCTGCTTGCCTATTTGTACCGCCAAGCATAATTGCACAAAATTATTTTCTCACCTACATGCATATTAAAGCATATAGTAAACATGAATCTAAATACAACTGCCCAAGCCAATAGTACATGCTAAACTTTATCATTCAATTACCAGCACTACCACATAGTCTCTCACAATGATGATCCGTAAGCTGATGTATGAAACCACTCATTTGCAGAGCTTCTCTGGTTCTCCATAGCTTATTATTACATATTGTTTATCATATCCAAACTCCTTGATAAATTTCTACTTCGCCCAAAATCTTTTGTCAGTGATTTTGTTGAAGCCCTTGAAAAAAAAAGAAGAAAAAAAAAAGATTTATTCAAGTTCCAATATATCAAGATAAAAAACAGTATAAATACAAAAAGATAGAAGGGAAAAAAAATTAACCAAAATAAAAGTCAAATGAGAATGGCTTTCATCTTCCTTCTCAATCTAAAGCAATGCCACGTTAGATGGTGGAGAGGGACACGTGGCAGAGTGCCTACAAGCTTCTTGTAAATAGATAATAGGTTAACTTGTCTAAAACAAATTTCAAAGTGACAGCTTATTCAAAAGTGCGGGCTTCTTGTAAATAGATAAGAAAGCCACGTAAAAGGAGGTAAGCTCTATACAAGAAATGTCACCATTATTATACTAATACATCCATAAAATGTTTCCATGTTAAAGCTAAACTAAAGATGCATTGTCAATGTTCAGATCAAGTCAAAATAAATAAAAACTAAACTAAAAATTTAAGGTGGAAGAATAAGCATACAAGTGGGCATTCTTCAACGTTTGTGATCTTTAATATATGTATGCAGCAATTATCAACGTATTAATTTGATTTTAGGCATTCTTTGGTGGAAAGGCTGTTGTGGAGGGAGGATATCAAGGGAACAAGGTACTCATTTTACCTTAGTACTTTGTGCAAATCTTGATGTAGAAATTAAAAAGGATAGTATTCATTTTCTCCAACTATGGCAGGAAGTTGGAACAATGTATAATTTGTTTTTGCAAGGGGTCATGTGTTTTTTACAAGGTGTGCTTTAGAAGGATAGTATTCATGTATTTTTTACAAGGGATCATGGATAAATGTTTACGGATAATTACTGCTTTTCTATATATGGGTAATGGATGATGATCGGAGTGATTTAGTTCCAATTATGATGATAAATGAGCCATGGAATCATGCAAAAAGCTAATTTCATTGCTCCTTTTTTTTTGGGTAAAATCTGTTAGAATTATGTGGCCCAACATACTATTTTATGATGCATCTATATATTATCAATAAATAATTCACAATTTCTTGTGATATTATATACAATATTTTGTGGCGTAAAATATTAGTATATTGAAATAGTTCTACTTAATTTGGTAGACTTGATTATAAATGAGCTCATTATAGTCCTTGACTTGACCATATCTATTAGTGATGTAGCCTATCATTATAGGTACATTGTTGGACCATGATGGAAAGGAGGTGCAAGTTAAAATAGCTCAGACTATGAAAGACAGAAAGGACTAGTCTTTCGATGGTCAGTGCATAACAATCTCGGCAGTCCTTTCCTAATGAGATTCATGCACGTTGAGCGTTGGCCAAAATAATATTATTGTGTCATTGCCAGTAACTTGACAATAACAAGAAAAGTGTATGCATACCTACAATCTGCCAATTTTTAATAATAAAAAAAAAAATCATTTTTGTTATTCATTTATTATATTTAATTTTACAAATGTAAAAGGCAGACTTGTAAACTTTGATATTGTTAAGGCTTATCTGGATATGAACGGTAGATGTAACATGCATGCATTGGTATGAAGTTACATGAACTAATGACTCATTAATTGTTTTGTTAATTAATGAATGTAACATATCTTATGTTACATGTAATTGTCATTACGTTTAGAGAGGATTTTATGGCTGGTCATGTCCTTTCTAGAAATTATAAATATATGTCAAGGCCACACATGCAAAGGGTGTGAGAAGAGAAAAACTCTTATTAATCTTGACCAGCTGGGGAGAGCATCCTGATTGCTTGTGAGGTTCTTGAGCATTATAAACATGTAAGATATTTCTAACATTTAATCCAAAATTTATTAATTAAAATTGTGGTTAATGTGTTATTACTTTTGTTCATATTATAATTGTTAATTCATAAACACTTTATATTTATTTCTCTTGAATTATTAGTATAATTCCTACAAAATCTGCATAAAGTAATCCAGCAAAAAAAAGAAGAAAAAGAAACCTGCATAAAGTCGTTATTCAAATGAATGATGCATGGATGGATTAAGCTGTAAATTGGTGAATGTCTAAGGATCTGAATAAATCAAGATTCTTAGAGAGAAAAAAGATTATACATTTTGAATAAATTGACTTTTGACATGTCCTCAAAGTTGGATGAGATTTGGTTTTTCTGTTTAATATTCTTATTTTGGTTGCAAAATGATCTTATGTTAAGTGTTAAGCTCATCTCATTCTAAGATAAACTAATCGAATACTCACTTTTTCATTTAGTTTTCTTGACTGCCAATTAACTTCTTGTGATTGATGCGCAGTTAAATAAAGAAATAAAAGACAAAATCTTGTAACAACTTGGTTTTTGAGTACCTGTTCATATATTGGAATTTATTTTCCTTTCCTTTCTTAAAGCTTTTGTGTGATCAACTGCAATATTGTGCCTTCTAAGTCGCTTGCTTTCTTCTCATTCTTTTGAAGTCATCTAACTAGTCGAGAGGCATGCAAATATTTGCTTAAAATTGGTCTTGTTATATTGTTAGATGCAGTCTGACATCTTAGTCTGATGCCTTGACAGAGTTAAGAGGATTAGATCTGCAAACTGGTTTTTTTACATATAGACAAATAAAAGCTGCAACTAATAGCTTCAATGCTGCAAACAAGCTTGGGGAAGGCGGTTTTGGATCAGTTTACAAGGTATCTAACAATCTTTTTCTATTCTAGATTATATCTTTTATCATATTTGCTTTCTATTCTCCTATTGATCCTTTGAAATTATGGAAACATACCTGAAGAAATGCATACCTAAAAATGTATATTTTTCTATTCCCGATGCCGGGTATATTATTAGATGGTACTATAATTGCAGTTAAGCAGCTTTCTTCAAAATCAAAGCAAGGAAGTCGTGAATTTGTGAATGAAATAGGCATGATATCTGGTTTACAACATCCAAATCTTGTTAGATTGTATGGATGTTGTATTGAAGCAAAACAATTATTGTTGGTATATGAGTACATGGAAAACAATAGCCTTGCAAATGCTTTGTTTGGTAAGCTAATTTTTTATAACTTACCATGCATTTTATGTTGATCTTAGAAGAATGAGGAACACACACTAATGGTAAATTTCATTGATTGGGTTCTGAACAACAATTTCAGGTCCTTTGGAGGGGCGGGTAAATTTGGACTG
>BKZX01027751.1:0-32981 GCA_014362285.1 Fagus crenata
ATATTAAATAAGTGTATCCCGCGCATTGCGCGGGTCATGCGCTAGTTTATTTAATTCCTTCTACTTAGTCAAATTTAACAAGTAATTATGCAAAAAGAGTAGGCTGTTTTGACTCTTGAACTTTTGCTGTTGTGCTTTACTGATATTCAGTTGCAATTGTGTGCAATCTTGCATAATCTAATTCTGATACATATGGACGTTAATTTTCCTCTAGAAGAGTTTCAATATGTAGTGAAATATCTACTATACTTTTCTTAAAGCACAGTTTTATGTTGTTAAAGTACACAGAATTGGTTTACTTTGATGGAAGCATACGAGTTAAGTATAAATGCCTGGTTTCTCTATCTGGGATTATTGGGTAATGCCTGCATGCTGCATTAGTGACGAAGAATTGAGGGTTACTGGTAGAGAACTCTCTGATACCTAAGTCAAAGAGTATGTCAAGAGTTTAATTTTTGGAAATCAACGTGAATTCCAAGGATGTGTTATTCATACTTTTTCCTTGCCGATCATTTATCATTATTCACAGGAGTGATTTTCTCCTTAATTCTTGCGGGAATGAATTCCTTCAATGAAATTCCATGATCTTGGTGATTTAGTTTTAGGATTCTCAATCATTTTTTGAGGTTTGAATGCTTTCTAGATGTGTCTCATTTGGACCATTACTTTTGAGGAGCCATGTTGCTTCTTAATCAAGAAATGCTTGGCTAGGCTGAGCATACTCGTCATCATAAGTAGTTGAGATGCTAGTTGGATCAGATTGAGGTGCCATTAGGGGTGTGCATGGGTCGGGTTTGAGGGTTTCTTAATGCAACCCAACCTTGTCAGGTTGAGAAAATCCCAACACAACCCACATGTGTCGGGTTAGGTCAATGGATTGGGCTTAAATGTTTTATGTCTTATTAAAAAAAGAAAAAGAAAAAGGTTTTCATAAACTATTTAAGCTCTTTTTTTCAATAAATTATTTATTCTCAAAATACCAATATAAATCAAACTAAAAAATATATAAAAATAGAATAAGTGTAATAAAATAAACTTATATATGTCCGGTTGGTCATATATGGGTTGAAAAACTATCAACTTGAACCCAACCTAACTTGATACTGAAAAAAAAAAAAAAATGGAACCCAACTTAACCCACCACTCCATAAAAGAACAATTTGAAACATTGGGTTAGGTTGAGTTAGGTCGGTTTCGTCGAAGAATAGAAAATGGGATACTAAAAAGTTTTACCAATTATATAAAAAGATAAAGATAATAATGATTTAATGGTCCAATGATATTTGTTCCTTCTTGTTGGTTTTAATTTCTAAGATTGAATCTTTTTTTTTTACCCTTAATAACTAAATTGAATATGCCAAAATCAATTGGTGTCTTGGTTTGATAGTTGGTGTCTTAACTTGTTGGTAAGAACAATTATCATGAAACGAACGCTATAAATTTAAATATTATCATAACTAAAAAAACCTAAATTGAATGAATAAAACGAAGGCTTTTGTTAACACATCCGTTAAGGTTGACCAATTACCACAATACCTCTTACTTTATGTTGGCCAATTATCACAATATCCTTACTTTATGGTGAAAAAAGATAATTTTTTTTTTAGTCTGTTTCTAATTGCTTTTCCAACCACCTTGCAAAAGTATTAATTTTTTTTTTTTTTTTTTTTTATCTTTTTCATAAAAGCAGTTTTATTCCCTAAAAATAATAATTTAAAATTCCATCTTACGGCATCCAGACCCTAAAACGAATAAATAAAGCAGTCAATTGCCAGAAGCCAAGACAAATAATGTGTGTACGATTGCCCACAAGGCGACAACATAACCTTCATGCATTGCAAACGTTAACCAGCTTCCCAAGTCAAAAAACATATTTATAATCCGCATTTCCTTTGTGCTAGCTGTATATAATATTTTTTATTTGACTCACTTAAACTAGCACACATATTAATATAAATATTACATTAGATCTGGAGTTTAGGATAACTCTCATAACATGTTGGCTATAGTTTATCTCAAAAACTTAAATTTTTTAGAAATGATGGATTTTTTTTTTTTTTTTTTAAAAGTGTAAATTTGTAACATTTTCCATAAAAGAAAATTCCACAGCTATTTATATGTTTAATTTGTTTTCCTTGATATATAATAAAAGTGGTGTTAAAGATGTTCATTGTGGATCTAAATGAAAATGATGTTGCTTTAATCACAATAAACAATGTCAATATTTATGAAAAATATAATGTCCAAACGATTACATTTTTTTTTTAACCATTATTCTAATAATTAATGTACATGTATAAGTGTTTTACAAGAGATAAGCCAAATATAAAAATTAGGGTAAAATATTGTTTTCGTCCCTAAATTTTGTATGAAGTTCAGTTTTCATTCTTAAACTTTAAAAAATTTGTTTTTGGTCCCTAAACTTTGAAAAAATTCATTTTAAACATGAATTTTGTCCCTTTAAAAAGTACAAATCAGCATGGTAAATTCATGTTAGGGACAAAAAATGAAGTTTTTAAAAGTTCAAGAACAAAAAATGAGATTTTTAAAATCTAAGGATGAAAACAAATTTAAATTTAGAGAAAAAAACAATATTTTACCCAAAAAAAAACTAAAATTAAAATGCTACGCATTTTGGTACTAGCCAGGTAAAATCGTTGAGTTGTCATATGGTCAACGTCAATGAACTTAAAAGAGTAGACAAGAATCTAAGAATAGATGATAAATGTTACAAAGTAACAACTGTTATTGACTCATCATAACATTTCTTCACAAAAGAGAAAAAAGTCTCCCACGTTCATCCTCTTTATACAAGTCCGCACGCAGAACTCAAGGAAGACTGGAAGACCAAGTTGGTGAAGTAGAAGATGTCCAGACAAGCCAAAAATTTAAGAATCGGCTTGATACTTATTAAGCTCATGCTGCTTCTATGCATTGGAGTAATCCTCAAAGCACAAGCAGGGCGGCTTGCTGATGATGAAGGTAAGAAGTTTCTTCGTCTTCTTTCATTTTCTCGTTTCTATAGCATTAAGTTGAGCCTATAATTGACGAAAATGTATAACTATATATAATGCATTGGTGGCCTGAAATTAATGAAGATTTTTTAGTGGGACTGGGACCAAGAGTACCAGTTGCTTGTATCATGTTGTATGAGTTGGGGCGTGAGATTCTGTCACCTAGACAATAGTTCTTACTTGTTGGTTACAATAGTTCTTACTTCCTAGATAGGCTTCCCATGATATTATACCAACTGGGTAGCACTTGCACATACCTTGGATTTGTATTTACAAATTTGGGTTTGCAAACTTCTTTGAGTTGTACACTATAGTAATCTAACAATTATAAGGGTAGGACATGGGTGAGAACTGAGAAGTGATAACAATTTAAGTAGATATGGGTCTACCAACATAACCATTTTACTTGGTCTGCCACAACTCAACCTTGTGAGTTGTTTTGGGAAATAGCTAGATTAGTCTCTACTACACCAGCACTCCAATTTTGACGGATTTTTTTTATTATTTATTATTTTATTTTGGTTAAATTACAAATTGCACCATTTAAGTTTGGTCAAAGTTCATTTCAGTCCTCTAATTTTTTACCGTGTCAATTCAGTCCTCTAAGTTCCATTCCTTTTCGATTAAAGTTTTCCGTCCATTTCTGTTAAATTTCACCATTAGTTTCTAATTTAATTGATTTTTATTTTTAAAAAATTTAAGCTACAGTAAACCTGGTTAAACAAATGCCCACATCCATGGGTTCTATGTTTTTCTTGTTCTTCGCGTACCCACACCCATGCGAAGTCAGAGCTCCAATCAGATCCGAAGAATCAAATGAAGCCTCCTAAGTCTAAGAAGTCTCACCCCAAAGTTCAGTCTCATTTCGCTACTGATAAGGTTAATTCGATCTCATCGCTCTCTGTTTGGCTCCCGAGAAACCAAAGGAGGAAAACTAGTAATTAAAGAAAATATGAAATATAAGTTAATTAAGGTGGCAATCAAAGTCAAGCTTAGATGCGTCCTTTTATGTCTAATAATAAATCATTGAGATTTGAGACCAGGGAATTGACTTCGGTGCCTCAAAAGAAGCAATAATATGTAGAAAAAGCTTCGCAATTTTGTCTTGTTCAATGGGCGAGAAAAAGATAGAGAGATGGAGATTGATCTCTCACTGAATATTGATGCTAAAGAAGAAGGTGAATTTTAACTGTTAGATTAAAATCAATCGGGTGTGCCGTATTTCTTTAATCGGTTTTACTGTTAGATTAAAATCAATTAAATTGGAAACTAATGGTGAATTTTAACAGCAATGAACAAAAACTTTAATTGAAAGGGAATGGAATTTATAAGACTGAATTTACACCGTTTAAAATTTAGAGAATTGAATTAAACTTTGATCAAATGTAAAGGGTGTAATTTATAATATGAGTCTTTTATTTTTTATAATTATAAAACTTTGCAAGACCAAAAAGAAAGTATAAAAGACTAATTTCACTGTTGTCTAGACTATGGTTTCAGGTGACCCCAAAAATGAAACTTTTTTCTTCGTTTTTGTAAAGTAAATTTTTTTTTTTTTTTTTTCGGGTGTGTGGGGGGTCCAATTAAAATAAGGCGTAAAAAGTCAGAGACACTTTTATTCAATCTTGATCTGTTTCCTGGACCTTGCATATTGTGGAACCATATATTTCTGTCTCACAACAAGCAATATTATTAACACAATTTTCTTTTCTTTAGTAATAAATTACCATTTTTTTCTTTTCTTTTGGGGTGGGTGGGAGAAAAAGGATTGGATGCATATCTTCATTTTGTATTTGAGTTTGGCTAAGCAAATAAAATCCCAAACCTCAATTGCATGTGAACTTCTTTAACAATTTTAATGTGTGTGTATATATATATATATAAACTCCATGTTAAAAAAGAGATGGATTAACTATTCCTTTAAGTACTATAATCAATTTAAAAATTTTAAGTCTCAATCAAATATGTTAACAAACAGGTGAAATCTAAAGCAAATAAAAAAAAAAAGGTCAAATAGTTGAGTTTTTCTTTTTTGGTTAAAAGAGGAATTATTAACATTTTATTCAAAAGGGCTAACTAGGCTAGCTACTTTTTGGGTGCATCGGGTGTTTTGTCAGAAAATGATAATCTCTTTTTGAAATTGATTAATTTCATGATTCAGATTAAATATTACAAATGTAATAGTGTATCGACTGTCGTGTCATTTAGTGCGGTGAAAAAACTTGGTTAAATAGAAATAATTTCTATTAATTGGGAAAAACATCCTCTTTGGGGCTGAAATTGTGTTATACCCCTTACGGAGAATAAAACATTTTCAACTTTAAGAGAACAACCCCTCCCATTCTCTCTCTCTAAACTGACTTAGATACTATCCAAAATGGTAAAAATATTCTTAAAATCTCCTAAATGACCAAAGTTCTCTCAAATCTCAAAGATGACCTAAATATTTATAAAACCTTTAAAATGTCCAAAATCGCCTTAAAAAACCTCCAAAATTATAGAAATACCCTCAAAATCTCTAAAGTGATCAAAATACCAAAAAAAAAAAAAAACTTTTCACCTTGATCATTGGATCAACTATATTAAAAAATATTAAAAAAATTAAAAAGTTACTTTTGGATTGGAAATTCGAAATAAAAAGTTGCTTTTATAACTTTCAATCATATCTGTTCAAAAAAATTTTGTACGATCTAAATCCCTTAATTCCGATCCCACTGTTGTTGATTAAAAAGTTTGATGTATTATTATTATGAATTTTGCAGTGCATGCCATTCATGAAATAGCTACACAATTGGGAAAGACAGTGGAAAAGAAAGAGTGGAATTTCAATAAGGACTGTAATGACTCAAGTTGGGTAACACCACAACTGAATTCAATGCCATTCTACTACAATAATTCTCTTATCTGCACTTGCTCCTACCCTGATGGTCGCTCCTACCCTGATGGTCAATGCCACGTCGTCCAATTGTACGTTAACTTTTTATTTCGCTTATACAATCCTAGCCTTATTCTTATTGATTCAATGAATTAATATTTTTAATTCAAACTATAGAATAAAAAAAAGTGTATAGTAAATATAGTCATATGAACTATTTCGTATGCCACTATGTTCAACCTATAAAGCTATTGCATTTTGGAATTGGAGAAAAGTTTAGCTCAATGGGATTTTTTTATATATATTTTTTTGATAACATGAGTATCCGAAGTTTTACTTCAACCGATCCTATGGGCAGGTGCAATCTATGTGTCCCACATGCACATGTCAAACTCGTAACTTATATTTTCTTAAATGCATATTACGTTATCTTATTTCCTTTCTTTGTTTACTATTCTTCCGCATGTAGCTAATAGATGATTATTTCTTATGGGTGGATGGGGATGGGGAATTTAAATTCTGTTTGGTGGATTGGAATGTGGTGTGCTTTTAATGGAAACTTGGTGTGGGGTGATTTGATTTTAGAAGTGGTTAGAAGCCCTCTTGTTTTTAGAAGCCCTCTTGTTTTCAAGAGGGGGAGGATGGTCCTTGTTATTGAAATTTAGATTTATTTGAGTTTTTCATGATTGGGAGTTAGAGTAGGTGGATTCTTTAATGGATTTATTGTACACTAATATCACTTTTGATAGAGACCGGACGAGATGGATGTTGAACAGTAATGGTAAATTAACTGTTTGTTCTTATTATGATAAATTGAGGGGTGTTTGTCGAACTCATTTTCCTAAGAGAATCGCATTTTTTGTGGGCATTTGTTGTTGCATTGTCCCTTTTTGTATGATATGTGGTTATTTGTGTTCTTTGCATATGGGGTTCATTGGGTGATGCCAAGGAGGGTGATGGACGTTTGTGCTTGTTGGAGAGGTTGTTGGGTCAATATCCTAATGGCCTTACTTGGATTGCAACTTTACATTGTGTATTAGCAAAGGGGTTGAGAGATCTATCATTTAGATTAAGTATATTCTCTTGCACCCTTTGTGGATCTTTTATATTTTGAATTTTAATTCTTTAGGAGACCGACTACCATATTAGAGTGCTCTGCTCCTCTTATCAATAAATTCATTAGTACTTATAAAAAAAAATGTTTTTGATGCCACAGTATGTTGAAGAATAAAGAATCATGTTGATAAAAGGAATAACTATAACAAAATATTTAGATAAATGAGGGACAAAGAAAAATATTTAAAATAAAAATTAGTAGATTTGTTGTTTAAGGGAAGTTAGAGGTGTAAAGAGAAGATGAGCATTAGCTGTTACCAGACATTTGATAATGCATAGTAGCTGTTATCAGGCATTTGTCATGCACAGTGCTGTTACCAGAAATTTGTCATGTACATTGATAATCAATGAAAGCTTATGCAATAAGAAGGTTTTAGTTAAAAAGAGCATAAGGACAAGAAGATGACCAAATATCGGTCAAGGCAGTGAGAAATATGACAACAATCACAACATAATATAACTGATGCCAAGATGTAGGTTTTGGTTATTGGCATTGTGAAGGTGCTCAAGCTAGAGTGCTATATATTTTTAGTATTCTAAACTATGCCTGTTACCCTTGCTCCAAGTACATATTTTCAAAAGTTGCACATTTGGTTGGATTATTTATAGTTTACATTTGAGCTAGCAAATTTTTGATTTCTCATTGTTTCTTTAGGCATACATACATGAAGATGACTCATGTGTTCTAGTAGATTTAAGTTTGAAATTTTCTGTGCAGGTCTGAATATTCATATTGCATTTAATTTTTCTCCTGTAAATATCCTTGTCATACAGATTTCTTAGAGCACAGGATCTTGCTGGTATGCTTCCACAGGCTCTAGTGAAGCTACCCTACCTGATAAAAATGTATGAAGAGTAACCATTATTACTGATGAATGAAAAGTAACGATTATTTGTTTAACTTACTAGCACTTGAAAATCGATTTAAATTTCTTTGCACAAATTTTTTGTTGTTTGTAGTGATCTCAATGATAACTGCCTCAGTGGTTATATACCACGTGAATGGGCTTCTATGAAGCACTTGGAATATCTGTAAGTGACTTTTCAGTTCAAGTCCAATGTAAGTCAAAATATATTGATTTAAATGAATTCACTGCAGGAATATTGCTGCAAACAATTTATCAGGACCAATTCCAACCTACTTGGGAAAAATTACCACTCTTAAAATAATGTATGATATTGTTGTATCTTTCTTTCTAACCAATCATTTTGACGGTAAAATTATGTCATTTTTTCATTTGCTCTAGCTTGCTTTAATATTTAAGAACATTATATCCAGGAGCTTGGAGAGCAATAAGTTTTCTGGCATTGTTCCCGCTGAGCTTGGAGAATTGGTTAAGTTGGAGTATCTGTCAGTGTTTCTTTCTTTTCTTTTATTTAATTTTTCAAATCACATTTGATTTGTGTCTAAGTTCTCAACTGTTTGCTTAATCACTTAACACTTGAAATGGTCTGAACTTTCCTTTTGGTGACTGCAGCATCCTTAGTGCTAACTATCTCACAGGAGAGTTGCCAAGCACCCTCGCTAATCTAACCAAATTAACAGAACTGTAAGTTGGGTGTTCTAACAAAAATTTTAGTTTTTTCATTGAAAAATAATCTTCGGTTTGTATTTTGTTCAATCTTGTTTCCATCTTGGGCCATGTGCAGTAGAATTAGTAGTAACAACTTCACTGGAAGGATGCCTGACTTTTTTCAAACTTGGAAACAACTTCAGAAATTGTACGTGCTTTTCTTTTACATTGTTGTCTAGATCTCTTTTTTTAGTGAAGGTTTCAGGTGTGATCCCAATCCATTTGAGTTGTGTTGTCAACAGAGAGATCCAAGCTAGTGGTCTTCAGGGGCCCATTCCTTCTAGCATTTCTGGCTTGAGTAGTTTAACCGAGCTGTGAGTTCTGCCTTCTAAGTTAACAGTTCTTGAGTTGCTCAACTCTAGGATACATTCATGTGATTTTAAATGTATAATATTTATTGCTGAAGAGCCTAACAGTTATTGATGATGCAACTCTATGCAGACGGATTAGTGATTTATCTGGAGAAGGTTCAGAATTTCCAAACTTAAGTAGCATGACAAACATGTCAAGATTGTAAGTCATTATTTTGTTGTAAGATGGTATGAATTGGAATAATACACTGTTCATACCAGTTTTCCTTACATGAATTTTATTTAAATTTCAGGATGTTGAGGAGCTGTAATATCTCTGGAAAAATCCCTACTTATATATCAAACATGACACAACTTCAGATTTTGTAGTTCTCCTGTCCTTTCTCTTTTTCCCTTTTTGTTTTTTAATCTTTCACTGAAAAATGAGTGTGCAGAATCCTATAATTGGATAGAAGCCAGTTAATTATTACCGTTATTAGAGCATTATATTAAGTTGAGTTATAAAGAATGAAAGATTTGGGTTAAGAGAGAACAAAGAGGAAGAGACAAACACAGAGAGAAAGAGATAGAGAGTAGAAAAAAGAATTAGGGTTTAATCAATTAGTCCATCACCTTAGCATGTATTTATATAAAAAAATAACTAGTTAATAAAAAAACTATATTGAGGGTTTAATCAATTATTCTTTTTATTTTTATATTAACTAGTCCTTCACCTCAGCGATTGTATAACAAGTGCAATGCGCAACTGTTGAATGAGCTCGCTAAATTGAGTAGTGAGTGTATCACAAGAACCAAAACTATAAGTTGCATGCCCAAATAGAGTAGGAGTAGGTTGTGGTTGTGCACTACCATCAATGATTAGGAGGTTTATCTATCAAATATTTCATTTCTTTTTTTCCACGTTAAAAGAAAAAAAAAAAAACATGTGCCAAAGCTAAATAATTTAAACCATTCAACTTCTTTGATGTAATCGATTTAGGCATATCATTATCTTTAATCAGTGATGTTTTGTCCTTAGTCATGACAACCAATTTTTCTTCAGTCATATGGAACTCAAACAACTCAAACTATAAAAACAGTCCAAGCCAACAAACTAATATGTAGTAATACACAACAAACCAAACAAGATCTACGAATTGTAGGCATGACAGCTGACATCTATAAATGATGTGCACTTTTGCCCATTGCATCAGGTGCCATAAGATACCGATGAATGATGCCCACTTGGGTCTCACTGTTTGTGTGGCATTATCTTGACTAGATAAGAAAAATAATGGAAATTCTAAAGTTGTTAATAAAATCTGTTATAAGATGCATCTCCACTGATTATATGAACATTTCCGGAGTATCTCTATCAATTGGTTGTTACATTATATTATGTTTTTTCATTTTTATTTTTTATTAATGCTTTTTACTTGTGCACATTTGGTGTTATAAGTGTTTTGATATTCAGCAGTAGAGTCATTTTGTAAACCTTCTTCTCTGTTTTTATGACATCTATATTGTTATATTCTTGCAGAGATCTCAGCTTCAACAATTTGGAGGGAAATATTCCAGATTTAGATAATCTAAAAAAGTTGGATTTCATGTAAGCATCACAACCAAACCCTTACTACGAATATTATTAGCATTTATCTCACACAATCCCCAAGCCCCAAGTACACCTAAAACTAGAACCCTCTTCATCTGCTCTATCTTTTTATGTAAACCTAAAATGACCCCTATAAAACCAGTTTGTTACAACTGAAAAGTAGAGTAGGACCTTTTAATATAGTCAGCTGTAGGTTTAAAACCAATGATATTGTCTTGTTTACTATATAGGTATCTGACAAGCAACTTGCTCACTGGGAATATTTCAGAGTCGATCAAGGGAAGAGATCGCTTGTATGGGTTTTCATCCTAAATAATACATGAATTTCACATAGTCTGGAGAAATGTATATTTTTAAATTTTTAAACATGATTACTCTGGACAATGATTCATCTCATAATTTCTTTTACGTTCAGTTGCACATCTTTTATTTTGGATGACTAATTGCAGATCTCAAACAAGCATATTGCTGGCAGCTTTTAATTTGCGTCTTGCTGCATGTGGCTCTTGTAAAAAGAAGTTACGGACACATTTACGGTCTAAGTTATGTTGGTTGTCTGATATATGGGAAGATCATTCTGACAGCTAAATTTTGAGCTGGCCAGAGAAGCTCAGTGGAATGAGCTTGAATTGATGTTGGATTAACATTGGCAAACTCGTTGTGTAGTTTTAGACTTTTAAGAATAGTGCATTATGGAAGGTAGCTTAGAATGCTGATTTAGACTACATGTTTCATGCATTCAATCATACTACTGTAAGGACTATATCAATTCAGGCAAAGTCCTTCATTTTTGTAGCTAATTTAGCAAAGGAAGCCTAGAACAACGGCTTTGAATGACAATCAATTAATTAAAATCTCAAAAGGCCATATTTTCAATGTTATTGTTTTTGGAATATTGAAATGATTTCTTTTAACAATTCTCTGTCCATATTAAATTGTTTCTAGCATAAAAATTTGATCAAAATACTCTTACAAGGTACCTTTTTGTACTTGTTCAGAGTTATGTTTAGTTATAATTATTACGTTTTTTGTACAGACGACTAGATCTTTCTTACAATAATTTTTCAGAGAGCTCTGAAACTCATTGCCCAGATTCTCCGTACGTCTCTGCCTATTTGAGCTATACACACTTTGCTGTCTTCATAACCTTTCCAGTTTTTTGAAACTAACTGCTTTTTTCTGTTGCAACAGAAATATTTTCAAAAGTTCTTCTGGAAGAGACAACTTGTAAGCTTCAAATTTATGAAATAAGAACCATTTTTTTTTTCCCTTTTTCACTTTGATTTTGGATAACTGACAATCTTTATATACTTCACTATTTAAGAATACTTCCTAAGTGCCTGGCTGCTGAATTTCCATGTACAAAAGGTAATTATATATCTATTCAAATCAAATTATGAGGTATATTCTGCAGTTATCTTGTCAGGCCCTCCTCTTTTGGTAATTTATTTCTAAAATGAAGAAAATAATTTGGTTAAATAATTCATTGTGCACAAGGTAACTACAGAATGAATCAACACGATGATGGGAATTTCATTTTCACTCTATTGTGTTTGCTTGTATTTGATTGTCATTAATGTGGTGCTGCTTCTATGTAGATCGGTATACATTGCATATAAATTGTGGTGGGAAACCAATCAGAGTTGGAAAAATAAAGTATGAAGGGGATGAAGACCAAGCTGGTGCAGCAAAATTTTTTCATTTGAGAGAGAATTGGGGATTCAGTAGCACTGGACATTTTTGGGATGTTACACCTTCCTTAAATGACTATTTAGCAACTAATTTATCCCTTAAAATGGACAATTCCCAACTGTACACAAGTGCACGCCTTTCTCCTCTTTCAATCACATATTATGCCCGCTGCTTAGCGAATGGAAAATATACTGTGAAGCTTCACTTTGCAGAGATAGTATTCAGAGGCAATGGATCTTCTTACAGTCTTGGAAGGCGGATATTTGATGTTTATGTTCAGGTATTCGATCACATTTATTGTTCTTTGTATGTCATAGTAGAGGATTTGATTGAATTAATTTGCTGCAGGAAAAACTGGTGAAGAAAGATTTTAATATTGAAAATACTGCACAAGGGGTTGATAAAGCATTTTTTGAGGAAATTCCAGCAGTTGTTACGAATAAAGTTCTGATGATTCGCTTTTATTGGGCTGGGAAAGGGACCACAGCTGCCCCAATGAGAGGGATATATGGTCCTCTTGTGTCAGCTATCTCTGTGAAATCTGGTAAATGTTTGGAGTTTGAGAATCTTATTGTTGTCGAGCTTCTTCCATGTTCGGATTAGATTGACGTATGATAGAAGCATAGCAATTTAGTGGAAGTAGAACCACACAATTATATACCAATTAAAGAAAGACTAAAAACAAGGTTAAAGTGCATATAGATGGAAGATATCCTAAAATTTTATCATCATCATCTTTTTAGCACCATGCCCCACTAATTTGTCTTCGAACCATCTATTGCAATCTTGCTTTGGATTTTTTGTATTGTGCTACATATACTTTAGAATGCAATGTTGTAATCACTGCTCTTAGCTATTTTTCTTTTTTGTAGATTTCAGTCCTCCTGTTGATTTCAAAATTGTGGTTGGAGCTGTAGTTTCGGTGCTACTCCTCATTTTTATGATTTTAGGCATTCTTTGGAGGAAAGGCTGTTTTGCAGGGAGGACATCAAGGGAAAAAGGTAATCAATTGTGCAAATCTTGATATAGGAATTAGAAAGGATAGTATTAATTTTCTCCAGCTATGGTGAGAAGTTGGAACAATGAATAGATATTGTTTTCCAAGGGCTCATAATATTGTTGCACATTTATATATATATTTTATTCTATACATCTTTCCATTGATGAATCTGCATTCCAAAGTACATATGCACTTAACTTGGGATTGCTGGATTGCTGGATTGCTGAGCATATGCACTTAACTTGGGATGATGCATGATGATTGGAGTGATCTATTTCCAATTATGATGATAATTGAGCTCATGGAACCATGCAAAATCATATCATTTCTTTTTGGTAAAATCTACATAAAGTAATTTCAAAATGAATAATACATGGATGGCTGAAGGTCACTTTAGTTGAGAAAATGTCTATTGATCTGCAAAAATCAAGTGTCTAAGAGAGAAAAGATAATCAATTTTGATTTTTCTGTTGAATATTCTTATTTTAGTTATAAAATTATCTTGTGTCAAGTGTTAGCACAGGCTCACAGCTCATCCAAGGATATGGAATATCTTGCTTATTTTATTTTATTTTATTTTTTAAACCAGTTGTGATTGCTGGGCAGAAGTAAGAAAAGAGCAAAGGACAAAATCTTGTAAAAACTTGGGGTTGGAGTACCGGTTTATATATTTGACTTCTTCTTTTTTTCTCTCTTTTCTTACTGTTTCTGTAGATCAATTGCAATATAGTGCCTTCAAAAGACATTTACTTTTCTTCTCATTCTTTGAGAAGTCATCTAACTAGTCAAGAGACATGCAAATATTTGGTTAAAAAATGTCTTGGTGTAGAAATTAAAAAGGATAGTATATTCATTGTCCCCAAATTTGGCAGGAAGTTTGAATGATGTATAGAAAATTTTCACAAGCGCTCATATATTGTTGCAGTTTAATGTTTTATTTTTCTATATCTGTCCTGTCCTTAGATGAATCAGCATTCCGAAGTACACCTTGAAAAGCTACAGCATGATTGCAGAGTGTATGAAATTATCTTGGGATGATGAATGTTGATTGGGGTGATTTAGTTCTAATTATGGTGATAAATGAGCTCATGGAACCATGCAAAAAACTGATATCATTTTCATTTTTGTAAAATCTGCATAAATTAATATTTAAAATGAATAATGCATGGATGACTTAAGCTCACTGTATTTAAGTGAATGTCTAGTGATCTGCCAAAATCCAAGTGTCTGAGAGAGAAAATATAATCAATTTTTAATAAATTCACTTTTGACATGTCCTCAAAGTCACTTGAGATTTGGTTTGTCTGTTGAATGTTCTTATTTTAGTTAATTATCTCATGTTAAGTTTGAGCACATCTAATTCTAAAATAAACTAGACGGTAATGTATTTCCTTTTCATTTAGCTTTTTCACTCCCAATAAACTTGTTGTGCAGCAGTAAGAAAAGAAACAAAAGACATGATCTGTGATAACTTGGGTTTGAGAGTTCCTTTTCATATATTTGAAACCGCCAGCGCCTCGACTCCTGCCCTCTCTTCTTACAGCTTGTGTGATCAACTGCATAGTGCCTTCTAAAGGCATTTATTATTCTTCACATTATTTAATAAGTCACCTAACCAGTTAAGAGGCATGCAAATATTTGGTTAAAATTTTGTCTTGTTATACTGTAAGATGCAGTCTGACTTCTAGCCTGATGCCTTTGACAGAGTTAAGAGGATTAGATCTGCAAACTGGTTTTTTTACATATAGACAAATAAAAGCTGCCACTAATAACTTCAATGCTGCAAATAAGATCGGGGAAGGTGGTTTTGGATCAGTTTACAAGGTATCTGACAACTCTTTTTCTATTATAGAATTTTTTTTTTTTTTTTTTTTTCCTTGAGATTTGGAGACATACATGATGAAATAAATACCTGAAAATATATATTACTCAATTCCAAATGCAGGGTATACTACTAGATGGTACTATAATTGCAGTTAAACAACTTTCTTCAAAATCGAAGCAAGGAAGTCGTGAATTTGTGACTGAAATAGGCATGATATCTGGTTTACAACATCCGAATCTTGTTAGATTGTATGGATGTTGTATTGAAAGAGAAGAATTATTGTTGGTATATGAGTATATGGAAAACAATAGCCTTGCACTTGCTCTATATGGTAAGCAAATGTTTTATACCTTGATATGCATTTTAGGTTAATAATAGAAAAATGAGGAGCAAATGCTACCGGTGAATTTAATTGATTGGGTTCTGAACATCAATTTCAGGTCCTGCAAGTGGCCGATTAAAATTGGACTGGCCTGCAAGGCAGAGAATATGTGTTGGCATAGCGAGAGGTCTTGCTTTCTTGCATGAGGAATCAACACTGAAAATTGTTCATAGAGACATCAAAACTACTAATGTGTTACTTGACAGTGACCTTAATGCTAAGATCTCTGACTTTGGTTTGGCCAAGCTTTATGAAGAGGAGAACACCCACATCAGCACCAGAATTGCTGGAACCATGTGAGCTGCCTTCGTTTCTTTTGCCCCCTCTTTACTGTCTTCTGAGTATTTTTTAAAGAGAGAAATTTCTTCTATTCTTCTCTGTTTCATCACCTCAGCAGTTCTTGATTATGAGTTAATGTGAATAGATATTGATCTTATAGTCTCAGTGTTGTGTTGCTGCCCGGAATATGGCTAGCAATGATTCCATTGAAGTCTTTGTACAAAGACAAGTATGTAAAGTACTATGAGATCAGTATTGGCCAAAGCACATTTGATACACATCAATTTGTATGTGTTTGGCATCTACATGTGATACATAACCATGCTCGTAGAAATTCTTTGCAGCATGGTTTCACATTGATCAGATAGGGCTCATGTTTTTTTATCTATCAAAAAATGTAATACCCTTTAGTTTATAATGTTGTAGATTTTCTATACCACATTACTTGTGCAATATAAATTCAGCACAGTTTTCTTGTAGAAAGAAAAAATTCAGGTTGCAATAAAGCTTGAGAAAAATATATAAAGTTACCCGAAACTGTAGCTCCCCCTCCGTATGCAAGAAGGAATAAACTATGTAAAGAAACTTAAGTCAGTATAAGCTTTTATCCTGAAATATTTGAAATGTTTGTACTAGTTACAACATTCGTTGAGTAAGCTCAAATGTTAACAAAGTACTCTCTCTCTTTTCTTTTCTTTTTTTTGTTGGAAATCTTGCTAATTATCAAAGAACCACCTACATTAAACTTAATAGATGATTGGAAATTAAAAAAAAAAAAAATACAATTTATTGCATACTCTTCTCTCTAAATCAGCCTCCAAAATTGGGAGTAAGGCAATCAACCACCTCTTCCAAACGTCGCAAAGTAGGAGCCTTGTGCTGTTGTGCACTGGGTACAACCTTTCTATTGCATACTCTTGAATGGAGGAGCAGATATAATATCTTTGCTCAATTATATGGCTCATGGTCTGTGTAACTCAAGCACTTTGATCTACTGTGCCAAGTTCAGAAAACATAATCTCTCTATTTTAATTTACTTATTATTCTTGCTTTACTTTGATCTACTATGCCAAGTTCAGAAAACATAATCTCTCTATTTTAATTTACTTGTTATTCTTGCTTCTGTTGTTTTGTTATCATTTCTAGTACAATGAATAGTTAAACTCAATTATAGTGGCTTTGTTAATTGCATGATTGCATGCATAACTATAAATTGGATAATCTGGTACTTGAAACTTCACAGATATTGCACTAGTTGGATTTAGAAGTTCTTACTAGTGAACCAATTGTCATAACTTAACGTATGTCTTGCAGAGGCTATATGGCACCAGAATATGCCTTATGGGGGTTTTTAACCTATAAAGCAGATGTATACAGTTTTGGAGTTGTTGCATTGGAAATTGTTGCTGGGAAGAACATCATGAAATATAGACCAAACGAGGATTATGTGTGCCTTCCAGACTGGGTAAGATAGATCCTTCTCATTTTCTTTTGAAACTTGCGGCTAAAAGAACACTATGGAACCTAGGTTGCTTCTTTTGGAACTTCCCCATTGGACAAGGTCAACCTTCTTTATGTCACACACACTAGGCTCAAGCTGGAAGAAAACACATATCAGTTGAAATTGTTTGACCCAGTCATGGGAGGCAAGAGTTTGGCCAGTTGAGCACTATATTTTTGGTTGCATGTTCAAGTTCAAGTTGCATAACTAATTTGACTTCAATGAAATCAAAGTGTTATGCTGATGATATCGTAAATTCGTAATGTCTTGTTGAAATCTATTTTCAACACTGGAAAAGTCAATTACTTTTGGCAAATATATGAAAGGGATGAATTTACAGAAAAAAATGTTGTTATTAATTGCTTTATCAATATTTTAATAAAAAAAACAAAGCTATTCTTTTATTAATTTACTTACTCTTAATTTTATTTTTTTCATTACTTGGGAAACAGCATAAAAAGGAAAAAGAAAGCAAAATTATATCTTTTTTTGGTTCCTATTCACTTCCAAGCTCTCTTCTTTTTTCTCTTCAGGCCATATTTTTACAACAAAAAGGGACTTTGCTGGAGTTGGTGGATCCAGATTTGGGGTCTGAGTTCAGCAAGGAAGAGGCACTTAGAATGATTAAGGTAGCTTTATTATGCATTAATCCATCATCAGCACTTAGGCCCATCATGACTACTGTAGTGAGCATGCTTGAAGGACAAACAGTTGCTCATGAATTGAACATGGATCCAAGTATTTATGCTAATGATTTGAGGGTTGGATCCTTAAAAGACCAGTGTCAGACCCTACGATCAAACTCAAGTGAAAGCCAGAGCCTCATTCAGTCATCAAATGCAACATGGATGGGCTCTTCTTCTACATCTGCCCAGGATCTCTATTCGATTAATCCCGACTCTCAGTAATATAAGCAAGTAAGAATGCTACTGCCCTCCAGCTTATGTGATCATAAGAAAAGTGCTTGTTTAATGATATGATTTGAAAGGATGAGCTGTGTGATTTTAATTCCAACATAAACATTGCATTTGGTGGGAGCACTCAATTTTTTAGTCCATTGTCAACTAGTGGACAAAAATTTGCTCTAAGATGAAGCTGGAAGATATTTTCTCAAATTGTTCCCTCTAGGTGGTTGTATATTTTGCATTAGACGATATAGTCTAGTAGTGTTCATGTAAAATAAAATAAAAAATTAGTCAAGAATGGTTTAATTTATAGTATTGTTAATTTTGAATTTGTCTTCTTTTGGAAACGGATAGTAAGATCTATGTAACCATGAATCTATTTGATTTTTTTTTTTCTTCTAACTATTAAGTTAATTTTACTATAGAATTATTTTTTGAGACTACATGTTAAGTAACTTGCTCAATTGGCATGCAGTAAGACTTCACAAACTCCATATGCCATGAAATCTTAATAAATATAATGAGCTTATCAATACTATTATCCACGTGCATATCTTTAAACAAATAAATTATATGTTTATCTGACATCCTCTTTTCATAATGAAGTAGATGATTATCTAATGAAGGTGCAATGCTTTTGATAGAAATCCACGAATTTGATTGAATGTTCCGTTGAAGTATATTATAAAAAATAACTTGTCAATATTTGCAAAACTGAATGCAAACTCTCCCAAGTGAGACACATCTCCAATGAATTGAAGGTTTAACATATATTCAATCAGGATTCCATCATTGTTAACAGAAAGAAGTGTTTTAAACTTTCCATTTCTTTTCTTTGTTGATTAAATGACATCTTTCTTTCTTTTAGAAAATAAAAAATAAATAAACTTTGATAGTTAGGGAAAGAGGGATTTGAACCCTAAATATAAAAATATCTCATTTGGAAATTAAATACTAGGAAGTGCCAATCAATTTAACAAAGGCTATTGGCAAATGTCATCTTTCTCACATAAATATTGCATGCACATATTTTCCCTTTACTTTGACATTAAATTAATCAGAGGGCTGACAGTTTAGAAGTAAGGATAGTTACAACTATCCACCACTCAACTATGAAAGAATTTAGACTAAATTGTAATTTACACTCTTAAAATTTGGAATAATATTGATTTTGTCTCCTAAAGTTTCAAAATTTAGATTTGCACTCTTAACATTACATAGTGTTTACATTTAAGCACTTTCATTCATTAATGTCTATTGATGAGGTGACTGTTAAGTGTCACTTCAACTCAAAACAACATAGTGTTAAAACAACATCATGTCTACAACATAAAACAAATATTTCACATTTAAATTATTATTTTTTTCCTTTGTATTTTTTCTTTTTCTTCTATTTTTCTCTAATATTATTTATATGACAGGCAATCTTTGTTCATTTTCTTAGAAAATCATAATTTTCCTGGAAAACAAATACCAAAAAATAAAAAATAAAATCCATAGCATGTTAGTGAAAAGGATGGGGAGAGTCGGGAGAGGAACTAATAAAAGAAAAATCATGGAGCATTAAATATTTGGACATTAACTGGATTAGATGGAGAAGAGGCCAATGGAACTGGAGGGTCCAAATTTTTTAGATAATAATGGAACCGCATCAACTATTTTGGCGTGTGGAATCCTAGCCCATTGGAGGCGTTTTAGATGAAAATAAAGAACAAGAACCGAACAACATAAATAGAAATCATGACACAGTATTTTAGGTGGTTCGACAATTTGTCTACGTCTACAAAGAAATTTGCAATATACCAATAATCATTACAAATACCATGATACACAGTGATAAAAATGTAGTTGCAGTATAATCGGCCTCCAAAATGTCGTTTTTTAATGGAATCTAATCAAATTTAATATGTATGAATATGTGTGTGGATGTATAAGGTAAAATGGTAGTATATATGATAAGGTTGGTTGTCGTACCACGAAAAGAGGGGTTTTAAAATAAACACGTAACACTAGAAATTAAATCATGAAAATGTTTAGGTTGTTTTGAAAACTCACAATTTAAATAGCAAAGAAACTCAAATCTAAAAATTGCCAGGGCTTTGGGTTCCTCAAATTTATTAGGATAAATTAATTCAATTTAAATCCATGGAATTACACAATTGGGGGTTTCACATCCCAAACCCTCAATTGGAACATTTGCAATAAAAACCATTTTTAATAAGATCTAAATTAGAAATATTATTTGATTGTTCATTGATTTAAACACATAATAAATAAGTATGTTGGAAAAACCTAAAATCAAAAAGTAATATCCAATGAATTAAGAGTTCTTAGATTTAATGGAACTAAAATCTTTACTTAACTATGAGAAAAACATAATTGAACTCATGAAAAGATTCAAATCATAGAACCACAAATAAAAGAAATAATAAGAAGATGAGAACAATTAAATAATAAATCTTAAACATTGAAACTTAAAATGGATTTAAAAGAAATTAGTTTACCTTACAAATTTGGATTCTCCCTAAGCCTAAGCTTAAAGTCTAACCAATCATGGCCAAGAAATTACAAAAAGAAGACTAAAGAAATAAATATTAGAGAACAAACTAGAAAGAAAAATGAAGAAAAACTCTAATTGACAATCTTGCTCCCAGGCGACTTCTCTTTTTTTTTTTTTCCCAGCTTTCCCACGTGAAGCTTCCACTTCTCTTTCTTTTTGTTTCTTTTCTTTCCATGTGCTGCCAGGCGGCTGCCCCCCAATTGTGGTCTTTGTTTTTCTTCTTATTCATTTTATTTTCAAATATTAATTTGCACCTAAAACATAACATAAAATTTAGATTTTATAAAATTAACATAATGTATACAAATAAATTATTTTTATTCAACGCAATAAAATAAAAGAAATGCAATGATTTGCATACAACTAAAAATAAAAATGCAAAATAATTCTATTAAAAATCTTAGAAAATGGGTTTAATAAGTCATATTTCATGACTTATCACAGTACCATGAGAGACTCTCTCACTTCTCCCCTCTAGCCCCCCCCCCCCCCCCTTCAATTTTGCTCTTCCAACCATATATATAAATCCCTCCTGTTGATAGAAATTGTTGGAACCTAATAGAACATATATTATAGATATTTATGAGATATTTTGTGGACCAATCATGTTTACCAAATTGTAAAATGTATGTGTTGTGGGCTGTAAAGTAGAGATTAAATCCAACTTTTCTTCCTCTTTTATTTTTAACTATATATTTGTCTTAATTAATTTTTTTCCCCTAAAGAAACCAATATTTTTTTTGGATAAAAGGTTAAAATTGTTTGTGGGAAAGTTATAATAATAATAATAATAAATAAAAAAAACCCTCTACACTCTTATTTTCATAACAAATTAAATTTTATACTTTTAAATATGTTATTTTAAATTTTTATTTTTATTATTGTGTCAAACAAAACCGCGTGAATTCCTTGGTTATTGTGTGAACAAAAGAGGCCTCCACTAATTATCGTGTGAACTGAATATGATTTGGTCAAGAATTGGATGGAGACAAATTTGTTTCAAATTGGAATGCATACAACAGATTATATGTCGGCAATCGAACACATATTATTGGTCGTCGCGAATGACTTGTCTTATTTATTTATTCTAGTTGTCTGTTGATGTGTTATGTTCTCACTTCTCAAGTCCAGATTCAAGAAATTAACATTATCTACATTTCCTTTGTGCCAAGACATATATAATATCTTTTTTCTTTTACTCAGCTTAACTGGCATGTATAATATAAGAGTTAACCGAAGCTTGAAATTTACTTGAGACTCCACGTATAAGAAATAGTTTACCTCCAACCCGGTTTGGAGGAATACTCCTCCAACCCACTACATGACAAGTAAATAAACCATCCACGTGTACTTTTAGTCACATGACATTTTTAATAAGTTATGTGACTTTTTAAAATATAGATGTGGATGGTCTATTTGTTTGTTACGTAGTAGGTTGAAGGAGGATTCCTTCAAACCGGGTTAGAGGTAAACTTTGTCCCCACATATATCTTCATAACTTATCCCTTTCTCTTAATTATTTTTTTTTTCCATTATCACAAAATATATATATATATATATATATATTTTTTTTTTTCCAATATAAGTTGACAAATGATCCGTCGTACAAAAACCGAATTGATCCCATGTCTCTTATTCAACAAATTTGCTAATTAAGCTAAGTGGAACTTACCTATTGTTGTATGTATGGTTATATATAAGTGTAGGTTATAATATAGGTAATCTTAACTTTTAGAAAGTAAAAGAATGAAGAGGAATTAAAGTTATAAAACAATTTACAGTGTCTCACTCGAGTGTGTCTTAGACCCACTCAAGTGAGATCACTGTATAGTCATAGTGACGATTGGGAAACACCAATAGCAGGATTCCAATCTCAAACAGATTTAATAGAAATAGATTTAAAGGATAATAACAAAATTTTGATACGTGATTAGTTGAGTACTCAATTTTTTAAAAGTCCCTCTCAAAATGGATTAGTGATGAATGATGATTGTATATGTTACGGAGGATGAGTTTATACTCTTAATAAAGTTCAAGTACTATATAATAGGGACTTGAGGAAACTGGAATTAAGAGTTTGAGGGTATCTATATATTTATTTAAAAATAATAATTAAATTTAAGAGCAAATATTGTAATTTAGAAAGTTTGGGGTCTATGACCCCTCCACTTTGACACTTTCTATGTATTTCCGCCCACCAACTTAATGAGGCAGCTCTATCTCATTAAGCTCATGCATGCATGGTCTCGTAATAATTCAAGTCAATCATTGAAAAGTCTTGTATAAGAGCAATAAACCGACACTTAAAAGTTAAAAGTCATGTGTCTCAATTCAAATACTTTTCTCTTTTATTGATTACATCACATAAGTGATAAGTTGGCTTTTTGTTGATATTCTAATTTGAAAGAATCTCTTTTATGTGTTACCGGCTTACCACTACAACGCAATCCCAATTATTGAACTTACGGATGATGATATTATATGTATAGTATATATATCATACTTTGTGCGCCTTGCAAGCAGAGCTCGTGGAATAAGAATAACTACAACCTACTCGATCAGTGGAGCAGATGATGGCAAGGCTTCTTCCTTACATTAGCTTTGTAGTGTTGTTGTTAGTTATGTGCATGGCAGCACAAGCAGGGACAGGGCCTACTCCTGATGATGAAGGTGAGCAAGTCTTTCCTCTTCTTTCTATCTTTAATTCTGTATATTTCTACTTCAATATTACTTCAATTTATTCAAAGTTCAAACCAGGGGAAATGAGCATCTATACATTCAGCAGTACTTAAAATTCAATAAATATAGGCAATATTAATTTGGAGCAGGGCAAAGCAATATATGGATCCGAATCCTCTCCATTTCATTTTGAAATGAAGACTCTCCATTTTAAGGTCTAGATTTGTTTAAATTAGATTTAAAGCCTAGAAGCTGACACCTCATTTAAAAACCACTAACTTTAACTCAACAAGTATACTGAGGTTAAGAAAACTAAAAATTAACGTTAGGTTAAAAAAAAAAAAAAAAAGAAGAAGACTGGCGTTGATTAACTCTGCCAAAGGAGGAAAACAGATCTAAAACTCTTTGCCAAGAGATTGGCCATCATTTACTCGCTCTACGCTCCCAAGGTCAAGAGCATCATGGACATCAAACCCTGAAACTCACTATCTATGTTGTACCTCTTCACGGATGCTTTATTACTTTTTGGATAATTTAATTGTTATAGTGCAAGGATTTTCATTTTTGGATTGGATTTTGTGGATTATATGACTAAGTTTTAAGAGTTATGAGGAATACTCAGATAGGAAAGTTGGCAAGTGAAGGTATGTGAGAGGGAATTGGTTTAGTGTCGATGCTGGGTGTTGTAATTGGGAAATCTATCTTGAATATTTGGGTTTGTAAAATTTTTAGGCGAAATGATCAATTTTGCACTTTGTTTGCTGATAAGCTTGTGTGAAGTGAGAAATGTTTTAAGCTGTTAAGGATAAAGACCACTTGAACTCCAACTCTACTAATAAAGAAGATCACGGCAAAGAGAATACCAATATAAATCATCTTCCATAAAGTAGGAACTTACCTTACTGTAGTTATCTCTATTGTGGTTGTATGATAAACATCCGCTTCAAAACTCTTGTAGAACTCAAACTCTGTACATTAATATAAATACAGCAGCAGCTTTAACTGATTTGTTAAGCTGAACATAAACCATAATCTTTGCTTTCTCAAGATCTAACATGGTATCAAGAGCCTTCCAAGACTAACGTCTTCCTCCTCCTTTTTTTTTCCTCAGTATATTTCTCACCCACATTCTATCAAACACCTTCACTACAATGACAACCTCCACCCCTTCCTCTGCTCTTTCTTTGCTGCCCACCCCTACAAATCTGCCTGTTGTTCATCACATGGTCACAATCAAATTAAATCGAGACAACTACTTACTGTGGAAAGCTCAGATCGTCCCTTACCTCTGTGGCCAACACCTTTTTGGCTTTCTCGATAATTCTCGACCAGCCCCTCCTCCAACAATCAACATCACCACCGATGAAATCTCCAAGATCCAACCCAATCCCGAGTTTCAAATGTGGGTTATTCAGGATCACATGATCCTTAGCGCCCTGATTTCCTCCTTATTAGAAAATATTTTAGCTTATGTTGTTCAGTGCACAACCTTGAGAGAAGTTTGGCTCACTCTCGAACGAATGTTCACCGCCCATTCACGGGCTCGTGTGATGAACATTCACTATCAGCTCTCCACTTTGAAGAAAGGAGATTCATCTATAGCTGATTACTTTCACAAATTTACCGATCTTATTGCCACACTTGCCGCCATTAACAAACCCCTCACTGACGAAGAACAGATCTCTTTCCTTCTCGCTGGTCTTGGTTCCGAATTTGAATCCTTTGTCACCACGGTTCAAATGCGCACCGATCTTCTCTCTATTGAAGCTCTCTATGGACATCTCCTTTCTCATGAAATCCGTATGGCTCAAGCCCAACCAAAGGTAGACTTAACCCTTGCTGGCGCACACTTTGCCAGCCGTGGCATCTCCTCTTCTCGTGGCAATCGTGGTGGGAGATCTTCTAATACCTCTCACTCTGGCCGTAACTCTTCTTCTGGCCAACGAACCAATCGTGGTCGTGGTCGCGGTCGTGGCTCCTTCACCAATGGATCTCGACCCACCTGCCAAGTCGGTGGTAAGTTTGGCCACATGGCCTTAAATTGTTATCATCGGTTTGATAACTCGTACACCAGTGATTCCAACATGCAAGCTCTTCTTGCGACGCCTCAACCTCTTGTTGAAGAAAACTGGTATGCTGATTCTGGAGCAACTCATCACCTCACAGCTGATCTTGCGAACCTGAATGTTCGTGCTGATGAGTATCTCGGTCAAGAGCAAATACGTGTGGGCAATGGTAAAGGCCTTCCTATAAATCATGTTGGGACCACCCAACTTCTTTCTCCTAATTCTTCCTTTAAATTACATGATGTTTTGCATGTTCCCCAAATTTCCCAAAACTTGTTGTCTGTCCAAAAATTTACTACTGATACTCATACTTTTGTTGAACTTCACCCCAATTTTTTCAATGTGAAGGATCAGGCAACGGGGAAACTTTTGCTGCACGGCCCGAGTAGACATGGACTCTATCCCTTTCCATTTCGCATCAATAAATCCTACACATCAAATAAAAATCTTCGTTCTCCTACAGCATTTGTTGGTGAACGTGTGTCTCCTAATCAATGGCATTTAAGGCTTGGGCATCCTGCCTTTTGTACTGTCTCTACGATTATTTCTCATTTTGGTCTTCCTGTAATTCCAACTTCAAATAAAAATTCCAATGAAAATTTTTGTTTTGCATGTCTTAGTTCCAAAAGCAAGCAACTATCTTTTTCTCCATCTCCTTCCCAATATCACTGTCCCCTAGATTTAATTTTTACTGATGTTTGGGGATCATCTCCAATTTGTTCTCAACATGGTTTTAAATATTATGTTTCCTTTTTAGATGCTTCGAGTCGTTACACTTGGTTATATCCCATGACAAAAAAGAGTGATGCATTTAATATTTTTCTTCAATTTCAAAAATATGTTGAGAGATTTTTTAATTCCAAAATTAAACCTGTTCAATCTGATTGGGGAGGCGAGTATCGCTCTATCTCAACTTTTTTTCAAAAATGTGGCATTGTTCACTGTGTATCCTGTCCTCACACTCATCAACAACAAGGCTCCATTGAGCGCAAACATTGTCACATTGTTGAAACTGGTCTCTCTCTCCTCTCCCATGCTCACATGCCTCTTCGATATTGGGATGATGCCTTTCAAACTGCATGCTATCTTATTAACCGCCTTCCTACACCAATTATTCAAAATAAATCTCCTTTTGAAAAATTGTTTCACAGTGCCCCTGATTATTTATTTCTCAAAACCTTTGGGTGTGCTTGTTGGCCCAATCTTAGGCCATATAATTCTCATAAACTTCAACCCCATTCTCTACAATGTGTGTTTTTGGGTTATAGTCTTTTTCATCGTGGCTACAAATGTCTTCACATCCCCATGGTCGTCTCTACATCTCATGTGATGTCATCTTTCTTGAAAATTTGTTTCCATTTTCTCGAAAAAATTCTTCTCCATCCTCTACATTTTCTGATCAGTCCATATCTCTCCTTGGGCCGTCTCCATTAGTTTCTTTGCAGGCCAGATCACTTACTAATAACTCAGCTCCAGCTCCCATAAACATACGGGCCTATCCCATAACATCCCAAGCCCATGACCCCACACCAGCCACTCTCAATGACCCTACCCAACAAATCCCACATGGGCCTCCATAAACACAACCCCATGAGCCTCTTAATAACACACAAACAGAGCCCACTACATCCAGCCAAACCGAGCCCATTACCTCACTCCAAACGGAGCCCACAGCTCCTGATATTTCCCCAACTCATCTTCTCCAACCAGCAACAGTCACTGAACTTCCAGAAAATTCCCAAACCCCTGCAGCCGTCCCTACACCTCATCCCATGATCACACGATCCAAGAACTTCATCACCAAGCCAAGACTCCCCACAGATGGCACCGTGCGGTACCCCCTGCCCAAGGCACTTCTCGCTGTTGCTAACGGCTCTCTCTCCAATCCTGAACCCACATGTTACACCGTGGCTTCCAACAGCCGTGAATGGCACCAAGCAATGAACCTAGAATTTGATGCTCTATTACAGAATCACACCTAGACTCTGGTTCCCCCACATCCATCTCAGAACATTATTGGCTATAAGTGGGTTTTTCAAGTGAAACGCAAAGCTGATGGCTCCGTTGAACGGCACAAAGCTCGGCTGGTTGCGAAGGGCTTCCATCAACAGTCTGGAGTTGATTATGACGAGACATACAGCCCTGTGATCAAGCCCACTACGGTACGCACTGTACTTTCTATTGTTATTTCTTCTGGCTGGTCACTTCGTCAAATTGATATACAAAATGCATTTCTTCACGGTACTCTTTCCGAAGAGGTATTTATGTCTCAACCCCCAGGATATCAACATCCCATTTATCCACATCATGTCTGTAAGTTACAAAGAGCTATCTATGGGTTAAAACAAGCTCCACGGGCTTGGTTCTCCCGACTCAGTACCAAACTTTTGGAATTGGGTTTTCATGGGTCTCGTTCAGACTCTTCCTTGTTCATTTACAGCCATAGGTCTCTCACAATGTTCATCTTGATTTACGTTGATGATATTATCATCACTTCATCACAACCCTCGGCAATTGATGATCTACTCACCTCACTTATCCATGACTTTGCTGTTAAAGATTTGGGCCCACTTAATTTCTTTTTGGGTATTGAAGTCTTGTCCACTCCTCATGGCATTCTTCTATCTCAACAACGATACATCATGGATTTGCTCATTCGAACCAAAATGAATGAAGCCAAACCCATTACTACCCCCATGGCATCCACTACCAGTCTCTCAGCCTTTGACGGTGAACCATTTCCTGATCACACTCTCTACAAAAGCACTGTGGGCGCTCTTCAATATTTGGGTCTCACACAACCTGACATTGCTTTCCCCGTCAACAAATTATCTCAATTTATGCAAAAGCCCACGCTTCTTCATTGGTAGTCCGTCAAGCGACTCTTGCGTTATTTGAAGCAGACCATTCACTTCGGTCTTCACATTTCTCGTACCTCTGCCCCAGTAATCCAAGCCTTTTCTGATGCTGATCGGGCTGGCTCTCGCGATGATCGTCGCTCTGCAGGTAGTTATTGTATCTTCTTGGGCACCAATCTCATTTCCTGGAGTTGCAAAAAGTAAGTCACAGTTGCTCGTTCCAGCACTGAAGCTGAGTACAAAGCTCTAGCAAATGCTGCTGCTGAAATGAAATGGCTCTTATCTCTTCTGCACGAACTTGGACAATCATGTGCATCCCCACCAGTTCTTTGGTGTGACAACATTGGCGCCACATATCTCTCCACAAATCCGGTTTTTCATGCAAGAACCAAACACATTGAAATTGATTTTCATTTTGTTCGTGACATGGTGGCTTCCAAATCTCTTTTGGTTCGGTTTGTTTCCACCCGAGACCAACTTGCGGATCTTTTAACCAAACCTCTGTCTTCCCCACAGTTTACTTACTTGCGTTCCAAGCTCAACGTCCTTCCCATACCGTTGGACTTGAGGGGGAGTGTTAAGGATAAAGACCACTTGAACTCCAACTCTACTAATAAAGAAGATCACGGCAAAGAGAATACCAATAAATCATCTTCCTATAAAGTAGGAACTTACCTTACTGTAGTTATCTCTATTGTGGTTGTATGATAAACATCCACTTCAAAACTCTTGTAGAACTCAAACTCTGTACATTAATATAAATACAACAGCAGCTTTAACTGATTTGTTAAGCTGAACATAAACCATAATCTTTGCTTTCTCAAGATCTAACATAAGCAAATATTATTGTGGCAAAGAGATTCAAATCTGGTTTTGTTTTTCTCCTTGGCAGAGATAATAAATGCAATAATTTTTTTTTTTTAATTAACGTTAATTTAGTTTTCTTAATGGCAGTTTACTTGTTGAGTGAAAGTAAGTAGTTTTTAAATGAGGTGACAATTTTTAAGTTTTAGATCTAATTTAAACAAATTTAGACCTTAAAATGGAGAGTTTCCATTTCAACTCCATTTCAAAATGAAATGTAGAGGATTCGGATCCACAATATATATATATATATATATATATATGAGATTAAATTCAATAAGAATATAGTGTAAAAGTCTACTTTTACATACTTCAATAGTATCGTGACACATCAGATTTTAACAAATGAAAATTTAAAGACTTCCACATTCAATCGCACCTTCATTAAAATAATTTTACCTAATAAAATAATAAAAAGCTGAAAACAAAATCCTAAACATTTTCACGTTCGATCCACCGACGACGCCGCTGGAATTTGCAAAAGCGCCAGAGCCACCGTGGGTAACTCAATGTTGGTGGAGATTTGGACATTGAAACAATATCTAGGCACTTTTTTAAGGTTACTTTGCATTCTTTTATGGATTCTAGATCTGGTATTGGGTAAGATTTGTGGTTAGATTTCCTATTTCCTTTCTTTTTCTCTGTTTTGAGCATTCTTGAAGAATCTTCATCCTTTTTAGTATGGTTTCCTTAAAAAGAATAGAATTAAAGGATGTGAACATTATTAGTTCTTAAGCCTTGTCTTAGCAATTGTTAAAAACAAAATGTGAGCTCCGACAACTTTTCTCGAATCTGGCTTGGAGATTCGACCTAAGATTCCTTGCTCACGGTGGCTCCAACAGCTTTTCCAAATCTGGCGACGTCGCTGGTAGAAACTCGGCTCGTCAGAGTCTCCCAGCTTAAACGTGAAAATGTTTGCTGAAAAAAGCTGGTCAAATCTGGTTTTTCCCTTTCTCCTAGCTATTCTTCTTCTGTTTCTCATTTTCTCTCTCGCCAGATCTACTTCTTTTATTTTATTTGGTTTTTTATGGTAATTGTAATTTTTCAAGAATAATTATTACGTGTGAGTGAGTTCGTTTGAAACGTAAATCTAAATGAAAAAGGCTAAGGTGGCATGTTTTTATTGGTGGATGTAAAATCAGAATATTATATCCAATCTTTATCGAATTTATTTTATATATATATATATATATGATTGTTTTTGGATTATTTTATTAGTCATATTTTTTTCGTTAATTTTACAATATTTTCAAACCCATATCTAACGGGATAGGACGAAGCAGGATTTCATCTTAATTTGGTACCAAAGAATCAACAACAAAAAATTCGTTATGAATTTTTAAAAATTGATTTTATACTAAATTAATACTGAAAAGAATAAAACTAATGTCTATTAATTTGTGTTAACAATAAATAAATAATTGAAAAGATACAATAATTATTTTGTAATACATTTCAACTTAATAATCTATCAAGATGTAATTTGAATTTTTTTTCTTTTTTCTTGAAAAATCACCCATGATTGATTTTGTACTAAATTTAGCAATAATTTATTTTGACTCAAAAGTCATAAGCTATCCTAAATTTTTGTACATAAACAAAATTATGTTGTGATATCCTCTCTAATACCTAATTCCAAATCAAAAGAATTAAAACAAGTTTTGAGAATAACAAAAAAGCAAAAGTTGAATTGATGACTACAATAATGAGAGAAAAACATAACTTTGAAAAAAAAAAAAAAAAAAAAAAAAAAAAAAAAAAAAAAAGGTGCAAAAACCAAAAAAAAAAAAATTGACATTTAATTTGTTTTCCTATTATCTTAGCTTCCACCCAAAACATACATACATAAGTAACCTTCATTTTCTTTAATTTTTATTCATATAATTAAAATTAGTAAATTAACTGAGGACGATATATAAAATAAAAGATAATGAAAGAATATATTTTCCAATCCCAAAGTTTAAATTTTTTTTTAATTTAAGTAGACAGAATTATTAATACGATTGATGCTAATTAATTAAACTAATTCTAAAGAGAGGGAGAGATGAGGGATTAGGGTGAGACCCTTTGTCCCAATTGATACTGGGGAAGCATTGAAGACCCAAGGTACTAATACCTAGTGGTCCATAGAAGAGTTGGCAACAATTCTTAAAGTGGTTAACGCTTTTAATATGATAACATCACTTAAGTTTAAATATTTATTAACAAAAAAAGGGATTATAGGTATGGATTAGTTGGCTTTTTTATTTTTCTTTGAGTCTCTTTGGGCAAACTTAATTGTTAAGAGGAAATTATGTGTAATTTTTTAAAAATTCAACTTCAAAAGTTCATTGTAACACACAAAGTTTTATAGTAAAGTTGTAATGATTAAAGGTTTTCGGTTTTGGACATAATTCTCTTTCTATTTTCTTTATTTTATTTTTCATATATTTAATTATTGTATAATAATCATGTCTCCGATTTTCCAACATGGTATCAAAGTTAATATGTGTTATCAGAGTAACTAAATCACCAAGAATGTGTTGTTGTCACGATAAGGAATGGATCAAGATGAATCTTATAAAGGGGCTAATAGTACTGGTAGATAAAAATATATGAGAAAATTGAGAGAGAAAAGAAAGAAAGCAAAAACAAGTAGGCCCAATAAAAAAGCCCAACCGAGAATTCCGTGGTTCCCACTACCAGGGCATAGCAAATTCCAATTATTGACAATTATATTGCAGTGAAAGCCCTTCGTGAAATCGCTTAACAAGTGAAAAAGAAAGACTGGAATTTCACTGTGGACCCATGCATTAACGAGTCAAGTTGGGCTACACCAAAATCGAATTTGAGGCCACTCTACAACAACTCTAACCTCTGCGATTGCTCATACCCTCATGGGGTATGCCACGTCGTTCAATTGTAAGTACAACTTTCATTTTGCTATACACTATTGGTAGGCACCACTGTACAACTTTCATGTCGTTCAAGAGCAAGCTTCGGAGCTACACGTCGTTTTATTACTGTTATGATAAAAAACAAATATATTTCAGCTTAGCAACGTGTTAGCTTCTGATTGGTTGACTTATAATTTAGGACGTTTCGCATTTCTATTACCACTGTGTAATATCTAACACAGCCTGCAGAAAGTTTATTTACAAACTAACTATATAACAACTAATAAGGGAACCATATCTGCTGCAATGGTTAAATATATAATTTTTGCAATGCTCCAAGTACAACTTTCATTTTGCTATACACTATTGGTAGGCACCATTGTACAACTTTCATGTCATTCAAGAGCAAGCTTTGGAGCTACACGTCGTTTTATTACTGTTATGATAAAAAACAAATATATTTCAGCTCAGCAACGTGTTAGCTTCTGATTGGTTGACTTATAATTTAGGACGTTTCGTATTTTTGTTACCACTATGTAGGCTAACACAACCTAGAGAAAGTTTATCTGCAAACTAACTATGTAACAACTAATAAGGGGACCATATTTGCTGTAATGGTTTAATATATAATTTATGCAATGCTCCAATAATAATAAGTCACCTAATAAAAAATCTGACTCAATATCTGAATTTTTGTTGGGTTTAACACATCACGTATATTTTTTATTAGGTGGCATATTACTATTGGAGCATTGCAGATATTGTATATTAAATCATTCTAGCTGATATGCTCCCACTAATAAAAAGATCCACATGTATTATTTCAACAAGTCACATGATTCATTAAAAATAGGTAATGTGACTAAAAGTACACGTGAATGATTTTATTAGTTGCCACATAGTTGATTTGTAGATCTAAACTACAAACTAGTTTATAGCTAAACTCTGTCCATAACTTAACGAAAAGAGAAGTTGTGAAATTGAAATGCTCTATGTTGTATAGTTGTAGATTG
>BKZX01027754.1:0-11495 GCA_014362285.1 Fagus crenata
AGTGCTGGTGAGATTTCTTCTCCTCTTCTAAGCTCGTCATCTATGAAATTGTTGATACCCTTTTTGTGCAAAGAGTTGTATAGATGGGAAGTAAAGTTAGAGCGTGTGTCTGTGCCTCTGAAACTTAAGAATACATTGTAAGTCCATTGATGGGTGATAGAAGAAGAAGAGGAAGAAGAGGAAGAAGAGGGTCCTTGGAATTGGAAGGTCATTTTGCTGTGTGAGCTTAGGAAAATGAAAGTTGAATTGACTTTACTTTAAAAAAAAAAAAAAAAGGGAAAAAAAGGTTTAATTGTCAGTAAAGAAGTGGGCTTTCGGCCCAAAAAATCAAAATGTTTAGAGAAGTCAGTGTCCCGTTCCATAATGAAAGATTACGCGTTGATGTCACGCATTTAAGCATGTGAGGAACTTCCTGACACCCTCTAGGCCTCTACTAGTGATGCATAGTTGCAAAAGCTGAATCGATTTTTTTATTTTTTAATATCATATATCTTATCATATAATGTATTGTGGGGAAATTTGCCACCAAAAAAAAAATAATAAATAAATAAATAAGAAGCTTTTTTTAATATTAATTAATTAAATTGGTATTGTTTTGAAATTTTTTGGCAAGTTAACCTTTTTTTTTTAAATCGTGTTTTGAAGAGACTATTTTTACTGATGAAATCGTGATTTCTAAAGTTATGCTTTCAACACACAAATGATTTTTAAAGTTGTGTTTTCAAAAACTGAAGGCTAAAAACAAAACTCATTATCATACAATACACTACAGACTTACATTTTTTTTACAACAACAAGATAACCAAATAAGTTTAAACATAAACTTTTATATATAATATATATATATATATATATATATTCATTATATTGGGTACAATACACACTCCAAGTGTGATATTTCTAAATAGATAACTAAGTTGTTACATAAAAGCAAGTGTTTCACTTTTTATCAAATAGTGTTCCAAAAGCATTCCCAACACTACATGAGGATAAAAAAATAATTTATTTCGAAACTATATACATACCATCTAGAATATGCAAATGACAGGAATTCTAGTGGCATAATTCTTCTACTATTAAGGGTGCCCATTTAATGTTTCCCATAGATATGGTAACCGGTCCCAATATAATATGAAAATATTTTATGCAGAATGAATATTCTACAAGAGATAACTATATTTATTTGAATATATATACAAATTACATTTCTATAGATATCCTATGTAGAATCAATATTCTACAGAAATACAACATTTATTTTAATATATACGAATGGCGTTTATGAAAATATTCAATATAGAATCAATATTCTGCAAGAAATATAACATTTATTTAAATATATAAAAATTGCACTTTAAAAAATAACCTATGTAGTATCAATATTCTACAAGAAAAATTACATATAATATTTATGAAAATATTCTATGGAAGTATTCAATGTAGAATCGACGACGTATTCCATGTAAAATCCATGTTCAAGAAAGAAAACTACAAATTATATTTCTGAAAATATTTTTATCGACAATATTTCAATATAGAATCGATACTCTACAATAAAATTACATTTACATGAATTAGATATCTAAAAATATTTTATGTAGAATTAATATTCTACAAAGAAAAAAAATATTTGAAAATTAAACAAATTATATTTCTGAAGATATTCTATGTAGAATAAAAGAATAATAAATTTAAAAAAAAAATTCTACAAGAAAAACTACATTTAGGCGAATATATGCAAATTATATTTTGGAAAATATTTCTTGGTACATTTATTTGAAAAATGTGACAACTATATTTCTAGAAATATTCCATGAAAATATGCAAACTATATTTCTTTGGTGGCTCATAGAACATATTAAACTCTTTATGATTATGCCAAAATTATAGTGCCACTCACTATAAATATTTATCTCTCAAATACATCTATGAACTCTTACAATATTAAATATTTTGTTGAGTTCCTACTCAAAGAAAAGCTATAAATAGAACTTCATTACTTGAATATATACAGCTGTATATTTTGGTGGCTCTCAAAACATGTGCAACTCTTTGTGATTACGCTAAACTTATAAATGCCACCTACCATACAAATATTTATCTCATAAATATATTCATTTATAAACTCTTGGAATATTAGACATTCTTTGAGTTTCCACTTAAGAAACTCTCAAATTTTTTGATTTCAAGATTTTGCTATTGAGACACAAATAAACAAAAGTGGATAAACCCACACACACAATGTCACGGGTCCACAAATATATAAAAGGGGAAAAACCCACGTGCACAAACGTCATGGACCCACAACTAAACAAAAGGGGATAAACCCACGTGCGCAATGTCACGGGCCCACAAATATATAGAAGGGAAAAAACCCACGCGCATAAACGCCGTGAGCCCACAAATAAAGAAAAGGGGATAAACCCATGCGCGCAATGCTGCGGGTCCACAAATACATCAAAGGGGGTAAACCCACGTGCACAATGTCGTAGGCCCACAAACATACAAAAGGGAAAAACCCATGTGCATAACTCCGCGGGCCCACAAATAAACAAAAGTTGATAAACCCACATGCACAACGTCCCGAGCCCACAAATATATAAAAGCGGAAAAACCCACACGCATAAACGTTGTGGGCCTACAAATAAACAAAAGGGGATAAACCCACGCATGCAACGCTGCGGACCCACAAATATATAGAAGGGAAAAAACCTACGCGCACAAATAAATAAACGGGGGTAAACCCACGCACACAACGCCACGGGCCCACAAATATTTAAAATGGATAAACCGACGTGCACAAACGTCATGGGCCCACAAGTATATAAAAAACCGATGCGTACAAACGCCGCTGACCCACAAATAAACAAAAAAGGGATAAAATGAAAGTGCACAACACCACATGCTCACAAATAAATAAAAGGGGCTCACGTGCATAACGTGAGTGCCCGCCCACAAATAAACAAAAAGGGTTAAATCCACGTGCACAACGCCACGGGCCCATTACATATATACAATTAGGGATGAATCCACGCGCATAAAGCTGTGAGCCCGCATCTATATACAATTAGGGACAACCACGCACACAAAGTCGCGTGCCAACATATATTCAATTGGGTACAAACCAAAACACATAAAGCTGTGATAAACGTACGCACATAAAGCTGTGGACACACACAAATAAAATTCATATGTACATAAGGTCATGGTAAACTCACATACATAAAACCGTAGTAATCCCACGCACCAAACAAAAGTCATGGTGATCCCATGCATCAACAAGACCCACAGTCCTCTTTCATGGCCGATTATCCAAGGCCCGAAATTTAGAACCTTTTATTTGGTCTCTTTTACATGAGGTATTACACATAATGGCTAGATAAATATACAATAGCCATTAGATAAATATATAACAACTATGGGATAAATATCCAATAGCAACCAAAATAAATAAATAAATAATGATAATAATAACAATGAGATTGATTGGAAAAAATCACCTTTGGGAGTTGCTTTATTGCAATAACTTAGGCCCACCAATGACAATAAAAGACCCACAAGATAGTAGAATAAAATATGCTCACACACATGCCATGTAATGGCATGTGTGCGAGGGGGGCTAATATTAGAGGCTGTTTTTTCGCAAGCCCTAATATAAAATAAGGTCCATGCCAATTAAATACATCACTTCATAATCGGGCCCAAACTCTTAAAACCCAATACAACTTAAGAAGTTACAACTGGGCCTAGGCATAGATTTTTATTTGGCTCCACCATGTGGACCAAGCCCACATGTGGAAAAAGGCCAAGAAATGGGGAAAATTAGGAGGCGTGGTTTGGAGGGCATAAGGGACATTTCTCGTTGGTTTTGGATTCAATAAAAAAACTCGCGCGTAGGCTTGGAATAGTCGTGAGACCCATTGAACCCTTAACCAACCTAATGTGTAAATTTCAGTTGTTATTAAAAGTGTCCATATATTTGCTGGATAGTGAAATAAATCTGCTGGATAAAAGGTATATTTGCTAGATAGAAAGTTAGAAACAAAGACCAACACAACTAACTCTTTTAACTGATGGATATTGCAAATCCGACAGCTTCAGAACACATTTGTCCTCTTAGGGAAGGCAGCAGCCCACCTTTTGTCAAACATATTATCTTCATTTGGTTAAAACTATGTTTAACCTATTCTTCCAATAGTCCAATAGCCCATGCTATTATTCAATAAGTACGACATTCCCTTGAGTTTATTACAATAGTTTAAGTCATTCTATAAAATCAAACACATTTCCTACGTAGAAGAGGAGGCAACCATTACAGGGCTTGAGCTTCAGCCAACAGATAGCTTAGAGAGAAGATAAGGGTTGTGAACAAAAACCAAACAAAATACATTTAGCAACCAACCAAAATTCATACAGCAACTCCTAAATTATATACACCACCTCTTAAACCCATACAGCAGCTCCCATACATATCCATAACCTCTCAAAACCCATATATTAGCTCATAAAAATATAATAGAGAGAGAAATACAAAAAAATACATTTAGCAACTATAATATACCTCTAGCTGCTCTTAGAACTACATCCATGGGATAATCACCCTTAATAGCTACTGAGTGCACAAATGGGGAAATTCCTTTCTCCTCCATTCTACACTCTTAATATCCTCTTTTATAAGTTATTTTCACATGCTTTTGTTGATATAAATTCTTTGGAGACTTTGTTTCTCACTTTTGTTGTTGACAGAGTGGCTGAATCCGAGAAGAGACGCACTGCTAGCCTTTGCCCTTATTGTGGTGATGCGGTGATGCGAGTAGCGGACTTGATTTCCCCAAACTAGAACCCCGGTCAATGAAGATGCCCAATCCGACCTCGACACGTGGCGTGGAAAAAAAAATGACCCCTAACAATATTTATTTTAGGTCATTGTCATTGTTGTCTATTGTGGTTGAAGTATTTGATAATTATCCCTTCTTTCAAACTTCTTATTTCTAAATTCTAATTGATGTTTGTTACCTTGAATAACCCCTCTATGGTAGACATGGGACTTCTGATCCCTGTCTCCAAGAAATAATGCGTGAGCAACAATCCACTCAAACGTCAAGCAAGGTTGATAAGAAATAACCCATAGAAACGGATGATGGCAACAGAATGATTAAATGGCTATACCGGATGCTTGGGTGTGGCAAATGAAAGGTCAGCTCACCAGGGCCTATCTTTGTTAGGATGCGAGCAAAGATGCTGAACAGCCAAGGAAGTAAGTCTTTCCTTTTTGTATATTATTATTCCCAACGACCATATCTTCTCGAATTGTCCTTCAAATATCGATCTGAAGTCTGATGCTTTATAAGGTTCTCTATTTGGCACACTATTTTCTATATATTATTACTATAACATTACTCAACATCATTCTACCATGTGGCTATATAAGTTTTAAATCATAGTCTACAAGTTGCAATTTTTACAGGGATTAAGAGGTCTAGTCCAAACTTTCGTTTCCCATATTGTTTTTTCCAATTTCAACAGAATATCAAACTCTTCTTTTCAGTCACCCTGAATTGCTGATTTATCTGAATTTTGCTCCCATCTTATATAATTTTCTCAAACATTCAAGGTTTTCTGTTGGGCTTAAGTCCATATAATGTATCATTGCAATGACGGTCTTACATCTAGCATACAGAAAATTTTACTGAGATATTCAATATGTTATTGAGACTTTGCTAGTTACGGTGGGTGGGGAATCAAAATTTAAAACTCCATATTGATCTTGGATGGAGTTAATAAGAGCTTAAACATTGCAAGCATCATAGTTCTTTTCTAGAACAGGACATTATGTACAGCATACCACCTTTTTGTTTTTGGATGAATGAGCAAATTTTAGTTAAATGCACAAACAAACAGATTGGTAAAAGCAAGTACCTGAAAAGAGAAGGTGCAGACACTTCTTATCGTCTAGATCACAAACCAACTACAACATCCAAGGAACACATCAGCACTCTTAACCAGCATCTTCTAGACTTGAGAGTTTTTGAATACAAATCACATAAGAATCTATTGTGCACTGTAGTTTGAAGTTTCTTACACAAGAACAAATTCTCCCCACTTTGCTCATAGGTATGTTTTTCTATTTTTTCCTGAATCATTGACTTTGTTGTAAAACTAATGCAGTCTAAACCTATTGGAGAAGCACAGTTTATATTGGTGAAAATTGTTCAGAAAGGATGCACCTCAGTTAACCATATCTTACATTCTGGTGCAACATATCTAATTGATAACGCTCCATATAGGTTGCACAGCTCCATACAGAAGGATAACGAAGCTCCCTTTCTCTCTGCTCTGAATCATTTACCTTGTTCATAAATGCAACTATGCTGGGAGATGATGCTTCAATCAACATCGTGAATGTAGCATGTCAGATATCAAGAAGAATTAAGGTCAAGTGGTGACACATGAATAGGAAACTAGGCAATTGGCAATATGCATATCTGTAAGAACCGCTTTCCATATCTTTTGTGGTTTGAATGTGAATGACTGGTTATTAAGTTTATCATTGTTAGTGATTATTAAACCTACATTGGAAAGAGTTGGAGTGAGTAAATGGGGTATATGGACTTGTTGGGTCTCTCCACCTATTAGCTTAAACTTTTAGGTTGGATGCTTTAACAATCGTTATAAGGACAGGTAGTGATTTCAAAATTATGTATAGCTTTGTACAAGTACATGCTTTTGTTAAATTTTATTATTATGATAATTAATCACCTAAGATAATATTGCAGGTCAAAGAAGTGCTAGAGTGTTAATAATGTTCAATCAGCCAGTGGAGGCTCTTAGCTATCTGATGACATGGGGCATTCAATCAGCCATTTTATTTACCAGTCCTGTATCAAAAACAACAAAGCTATATGAATGTTTTGCTTCATCATCTGGTTGGTAAGGTAGTTTACTCTCAATAATTTGTTTGTTCATGGACACAAAAAGAGGATTGAAATGTAAAGAATTTCTAAAAAAAATGGGGGGATAAACAGGAATCAAGGAAAGGAGATTAAGTTTGGGAATAACCAATTACATGGCATATATCTCAGATGCAGTTGTCCATTGGTTTGGCACGATGTGTTTTTCTTGGTTAGGCGACAAAATAATCTTTTTGTTTGTTGAGAAAGCTTGCTCTTCCCATGCGACGTTACTTGGGAAAGACTAATTACATTGTATATAATGATGGGACTCGAATCATGGACATCTCCATTAGAAACACCAAAATATATCATTTGACTAAATTTCAGTGGCAATTGGGTAACAAATTAAGCTTCTTGTTTATTAAAAAAGTTTCTTTCTTGTTTCCATGTGACATTGCATGGGAATGACAAATTACATTGTATATAATGTAAAACTTAAAGAGTTTGGTTAGGTAAGCTATGCTTTTTAGGTGTCAAGGCCTCTGACAATAACAATGTCCCACCCAATTTTTTCTATTTTTTCATTGCAGCTATTCCCATTGTCTGTTTGCAATCCCGATTAAAAATTAAGCAACGCATTCTCACATTTTTTATTTATTTTTTTGACATCTAACATTAACATGTTCCTATCCAATTTATAACATTGAGATTCTTTCAAATGAGGTAGAAAATTTGTATTTTTAAGGTTTCTCAACTATCTTTTAATACATATATTAATTTTTTGAAATGAAGTTTCATGTATATAATTTATAAACTTTGGACATTAGTTTTTGTCGAAATCATGAGAGGTTACACTAATTAAATGACAACTTATTTTTTATGATGATTATTTCATGAAACTGCTTCCAAAAGGGATTGGAAGATTGAGTTCTCTTAGAACATTAAATCACTTCACTATAAGTCGTAAAGATGATGGTAAGTACCATGTAAATTTGGAGAATTGAAAATTTTGAACCTCCTTCAAGGGGATCTTATTGCACAAACACTAAGGAGTAAGGACTGAAGTAGTAAAACAAAATTGAATTCATTTATTCACATTTTTTATGCCATTGCCATTGTCATAATGAAACTGATCTACGGCTTCATTTTAGCACACCTTCAACATGTTTTAATAACCTCTTTCACGTTTGCCTCATCTCTCTCACGTTTGACATCCTCTAGCCTCCAAGTCACCGCCCTCTCCTCCATGCCGTAGCCTCCCCTCCAAGTTGCCGCCTTCTCCACGCCGCCCTTCCACGTTGCCGCCTCTACACTGCCTCAACGCCCCTAAAGCAAGCCAATTTTTTCTTCATTTGCTTGTCACAGTTGTGCAAGGAATTTTAAAGAAATCAACCACTTCTTGTAATTCCAGTTTTGACATTTACCCATTCTTTTACTTGGGATTTTTTTGTTCTTTTTTTTTTTTTGTTTCATCGATGCTTTTGGGTTTTCTCATCTGTATTTTTTCTGACTTTCTATTTATTTTTTCTCAACGGTGCTTTTGGGATTCGATTTTTGTTGTGGGTGGGTTTAGGTTGGTGGTGTCGATTCGGTGGTTTAGGTGGTGGGTTGGTTGGGTTTTCATTTTTTGGAGTTGATCTAGATCGCCAGCCTCGTGTGGGTTCTAGTAGGTGGTGGTGATAGCCGGATTTGAGTCGTAGAAGGGAACAGTTGAGTTTGGGATTTTTATTTTCTTTTTTACCCAATAATAAATTAAATTAAGTAATAATGACTTGTAAAATTAAGTGTTAAATTGCTGATGTGGTGCCCTCCACCTATGGAGATCATATCCGCTGCAATGTGTTAAGGTGCAATCCCTACAATGTGACATAGCTAGTCCAATTAGAAATGATTGACACCTCAATTAAAAATCCAAACACATCTCCACATCACTTAAATATACTAACGGAATCCCAAAACTTATTTCTCCTCCGTTAACCTTCCTCTTCATCTTCAACTTCATCTCTTTGTCTTCTGTGTAGGACTAGACTTCTTCTTTCAGCCTTGTCTTGGCCGCAGAGCGCCTGCGATTCAACCATCAGTGAGGTTACTGTCCATTGGTTCCAAAGCTTGTGTAGTGTGATTCCACATAGTGTTGTACACCATTTTTTCATTAATAATAGTCACTGGTGGCTTGTTTTTTAACACATAAATTTTTGTAAAGCACCACCAGCACATACATTCCATCTGCGGAATTTGACAACAAAGACCTCACAAATCAGTTGAAGTAGGAAACTATCAATGATTTTCTGGACTAGAGACGGAACTAGGGATGGCAATAAACCCGTGACTCGCGGGTATCCGCCCCACCCCAATTATATTGGGTTTTTTCGCCTCGTTTATATAATTGGGTATCGGGTCGGGTTTCTTTTAATCCAAATCGGGCTTTAATCGGGTCGGGTTATATTGAAAAACCCGAACTTGACTCGAATTAAAAAAAAAAAACACTCAGAATCTCTCTTCTTCAGCCGCTGCTCTCTCTACTCCATCGAGCCTCTCTCTGATCGGAACTTGGTAACCGGCGACCAGTAATCTTCTTCTCTCTTCTTCAGCCGCTGCTCTCTCTTCCTCGTCACTGTCACTAGTAATCTTCTCCTCTCTCATTTTACCGTAAACACAAATTTCTTCCCTTTCCTATTTCAAATCTTCTTCTCTTTTCTTTTTCATTTTCATTCTTTTTTTTTTTTTTTTTTTTTTTTTTTTTTTTCAACTTTCTACCAAAACCCTCTTTCTTCTTACTTTGTTTGGACATGCTGAAACCATTTTTTTTTTTCTTCTTCACTAAATTATTAGTGAAAGTGATTGGATCTGGTCTAAAATGGTTGATATGTTGTGGGGTTTTACTTAATTTGAGGCTAAAAAGCTCACACATGGAGTTTTGTTTTCTGGGTTTTGTTTATTTTCTTGTTTTCTTTGAGTTTTTATGTTAACGTTGAAATCTTTGCATTTAATATTCTGTGTGCGTCACTTTAAAGTAAACTAACTTGTTGTTTTGTGTTCTACAGAATTGAGTGAGTGGTGTTTGTTTATACACTTGTAATTTATTGCATACTTTGTGAGAATTTAGCTTTCAGGTGCCTGTGGTCATGTAACATGAATTCAAATTTTCAAAAAGAATTGTGTTTTTTTAAAAGAAAAGTCAGGCTCGAATCCTCAAACTCCTTTGATATGAAGCTTTTTTGGAAAGCCATATGGGCTATTAATTTGCCTAAAAAAGGCAATTAGAATAAAACAGTTAAATCAATAATAACTGAATCGGGTTAGGTTGGGTTAAGCGGGTACCCGTTGAAGCAGGCGGGGCGGGGCAGTAAACGGGTTTATGGGAACGGGTATCTAAACGGGATGGGGCGGGGCGAAACCCGACCCATACCGCCCCATTGCCATTCTTAGACGGAGGGTTGAAATGAGAAGTCCAACTTGTGGAGTGGCGGCTACACACATAAGAGAGAGAAAGAAGAGGTTAACGGAGGGGAAAATAGGTTTTGCGATTTCGTTAGTATTTAGATGATGTGGAAGTGAGTTGGGTTTTTAATTGAGGTGTCAATTTCTAATTAGTCCAGCCATATCACATTGTAGAGATTGTACCTTAAGCCATTGCAGCTGATATCAACCTATGATGCCACGTTAGTTTTTAAAGCCTTAATAGAGAGAGTGAGAGAGAGAGAAAGGTTTAAGAAGGGTTTTTATTTACCTAAAACTATTAGAATCAAAATTCTCATACACAAATATATAACTCCCGCCACCTGAACTCCTTTGTTACAGAAAGCGAAGAGAGTGAGAGAAGAGCAAGCAAGTGATCATCATGGCTGTTAAGCAGGATTCTTTGGAAGACCCCACAAAGCCAAACCAACAGTACGCCACTCCCAACCCCTCTTCTTCTTTTTGACTGTATTTTTTTTTTTTCACCTTTTTGTTGTTGCAGTTTATGTGTTTTTTAATATGCCTGAACCAAATTATTATTTTTTAAATGAATGTTTCAGCGTTGGGAAGCAATTGCCCGACTCTTTGGGCTTCGACAAGCAATTCCTTGCCGCCCCTATCAAATCCGCCGTCGACAAATATCAGCTTGTTCCTGAGTTCCTAAAGGTATGTGTATGTGTATGTGTGTGTATTTTATGTATGTATGTATGTATGTATGTGTAAATGTTTTAATTGTGATATGGAAAATTGTAGGTGAGGGGGCTGGTGAAGCAACACTTGGATTCATTTAATTATTTTGTGAATATTGGGATCAAGAAGATTGTTCGAGCTAATGACCGTATTGTATCAAGCATTGACCCCAGTATTTATCTCAGGTAAAATCATTAAATTTCTAAAAAATTCTAGGGCTGTTGTGTTGATTTAATTAATTGGTTTTGTTGTAGTTTGAGTAGCATTGAGTTTGTGATTATGGTTGGGAATCAATGGTCTCTAAGTTAGGGGTTGTAAAGGAAGAAATGTGATTTCTTACTTATCAAAAAATGAGAGGAAGAAATATAATTAAGAAATATCATAGACATTATTGGGTATCCATTTATTTTTTTGGGACTTGATTCTAGTGATGATTTTCTGTTAGAAATTATG
>BKZX01027756.1:6041-22844 GCA_014362285.1 Fagus crenata
AACTTCATATCTCCACAGCTAAAAAAAATTATACTAAACAAAGAGTGTCGAGAGAGAAGAAAAATATGTAAACATACCTTACCTCAATTCAGATTAATTGGAGAAGATGATGAAGAAAGTGCAAAAGTTATGAAATTGTTTTGGATGATTCTAGATTGAGTTTTTGGCGAGAGTGTCCTTTCAGTTCTGCTGCTTCTGCCTCTCTTTGTAAATTACGGTGATTGCTTTCTTTTCTTTCTTTTTTTCTTCTTCTAAACGTTAACGTTAATAGGATTGTTAACATCATTTATTTTGTTTCAGCCTTTTTTTTAGGGTTTAGTTAGTGGAATAATGAGTTAGCATTAATCTGAACCATTTATTTTAAATGAAAGACTAGGATTAAGAGAACTCTATGTGGTAGAGTTCTCTAAGAACTCTAGGAGATTTTGATCTGATAGAAAGCAGCATGAGAGCGTCAGGGCAGGAGCTTTGTGGGGGTCAAGATTGAACATAGCGTTTTTTATTTCATTAGCTGTCGGACAGACCAACAAGTGTTGTTGGAATTGATGGATATTAAGGTTTTCATAAGGCCAATCATGGACCAGATGATCATTCCTAGTCGGAATGGGGGCAGGAAAAAATACCGACAAAAAATGATTTTGGACATAAGAAGATAATTGTGGTTCGCGAATCCAGTGTTCGTCAGGGTCTTTTAGAGTTTCCCATTGATTTCTCTTTCTCCTTTGGATAGTCGTAAGGTGGAAGAATTTAGTGTTAGCATCGCCATAGGATAGCCAGGTGACCCTATATTTAAGCTACCAAAGGAGAAATTCTTGGTAAAGCACAAGGTTGTAACGTTGGAGGAGATCGCACTCTAGAGAGAAAAGAAAAGGAGAGAAACGCAATGCTAAGGACCATTGAATGCCCGCTAGACGAGCTAGTAAACGTTAATTTTTAGTCCTATTTAGGTTTCCAAATACCTCCCTATTCCACTCACCCAAACCGGCTTGTATATGATGAATTTTGTTGTAAAAGAGAGCTAAAGTTGACCTCAGATTCATTAAGGGGAGTTGAGTGATTCCAACACTCATGCACCTTACCGAGAAACTCCAGATGGGTAGTCCACATGTGCTAGTTAGGGGTGGCAAAAAAAACCCAAACCCATTAGCCCACCCAAACCCACTTATTTAATAAATGAGCAAATGGGTGCTAGCCCAATTAGACCCAATTAAGTTGGGTTTATTGGGCTTTAATTGGGTTGCTTATTGGGCATCAACAAAAAGCCCAAACCCAAAAAAAAAAATAAATAAATAAATAAATTTAAAAAAAGCCCAAACACGAAAAATAAATAAATAAATAAACAAAAAAAAAAAGCAAGGAAAAATAAACAAAAAGCCCAAACCCCAAAAAAAAAATAAAAAAATAAAAAGCCCAAACCCCAAAAAAAAAAAAAAAAAAAAATTCTAAGAGGTTTTGGTCATTTTGGAGGTTCCAAGGGTATTTTAGTAATTTTTCAAAGTTTTAATTGTTTTTTCATCCTTTTATAGGCTTTAAGGGTATTTTGGTAAATATCAACTTTATTAAATGGGTTTAAATGGGGTGGTTGGGTTTTAGCTTAGATAATTGGGTTGGGTTAGGTTTGGGTAATATCTATTTTACTAAATGGGTTTAAATGGGCTATTGGGTTTTAAAAGCCCAACTCATTTAATGCCCACCCAAACCCACCCATTTGACACCCCTAGTGCTAGTATAAGAAACTAGGAGTTGAGGGATGGGAGGGTGAAGAAGGGTTGGTGGTAAGGAGGAGCGAGTGATGGTCCGAGCAGGTTCTAACAAGTTGGGTAACCTGAGCATTAGGAAAGGGAATTCTCCAAGAAGAATTACTGAAAGCATGGTCAATTTGTTCCTTAATGTGACTAGCATCCCAAGCAATGGTGGCGCCACTTGTTGCTCACGGTGTTCAAATGAACATCTTGAGTTCAAATTACACATTACATCATTTATGTTTGGTTAAAGTTTAATTCATTCTTCTAAGTTTTAACTGTTTCAATGCAGTCCTCTAAGCTTCATTCGGTTTTAATTAACCATTTTCCGTTCATTTTTATTAACACCGTTAGTTTTTAAATTAATTTTTTTTTTTGGTTGATTTTTTGGATTTTTAATCAAATATTAAAAATTTAAAACTAAACCGGTGAAACCATACCCAACCCGATTAAACAAAACACAAAACTCAAACTTCATCGATACCAAGAACCGATCCCCAAATCCCAATCATCCACCCACTCCATCACGACACCCAAATCGTCTTCATCTAAGGAACTAGGTTGGAATGGGTAAGAACTAAGAAGGCATACATGCATGAAATACTATTCCGCAAATCATAGCTTTTGTAGTTTGGGTTGGATCCGTTAAGAAGGTGTACAAGGAGTGGGTGTTTCTCCATCTGCGGCTACAAAGAACGCAATTTGGATGATGGCTCTTGTTCAACTCTTGGATGCTACCAAAACCCAAAACCCAATTCCCAAGCACCTTAAGACAATAGATATTAACGAATCCAACCTTGGGCAAGAAGGACATGTTCTTTGCACAGTGAAGCTTGTCAATCCCAAATGGGTAAGGAACAATAACATCCCCACATAGACTCGACTGGTGGTTCTCAATAACATCCCCACAGTAGATGGGATGAAGTTTGAGTTTTTATTTGTCAATTGAAATTTAAAACTAAGGGTGTTAATAAAAATTGACAATTTTTTAGAAGACTGAATTGAAACGGTCAAAACTTAGAGAATTAAATTAAACTTTGACCAAATATAAAAGGTGTAATATGTAATTTGGCCAAATAATAATTAAAACACTTATTTATTAATCATTTAATTGTTTGATATGGCCATCAATCATAATGGGCTTAATAAATCTCAATAATCTATGTGTTTACGCATAAATAGTTACAAGTTACAACATGCGCATTAACTCCATGTAAAAGTTTCTTTTTTTCTTTTTCTTTTTCTTTTTTTCTTTTTTTTTTATTTTTTTTTATGAGTAAAAGTTATATATGTTGACCGAGCAGAATTAATAGTTAAGATTTTCAAATTAATCACAAGATGAATGGCTTAGATTGTAAGAGATATATGGTTATCGAGAAAAATAGAGCAATACTCTTGTGTGCTGGATCAAATACTTTTGAGAAAAATAAACGAAAAAGAAAAAGAGAAAAATAGTATAAAGCAATGCGGTCCAATAAGTTTCTGCCTTCAGAGTTGCCCTAGTCCCAAACCCAAGCAAGTATGCATAAAAACTAGTTCTAAAAACCAGTGTTATTAAACCCGGACCGAATCGGTGGGTCGACCCAATAATCTGGTTAACTAGCACCTAAGTCGGTCTGAGTTTTTAGTTAAACCATTTATGCTATTGACCCGCCAAAACCCACTGAAACCCGGTGGGTTTTATGCAAAACGTGTAACCCGATTGGGTTATTGCAATCCGACTGGGTTGCGATTTTTATGCAAATTATTCTTTTGGGTTTACTTTTCTATTTTTATATTATTCAAAATTGGATTATTTGGTAATTACCAATGAATTAAAAACTATAAATGACTCAAAATTACCAATGAAGCTTACACAAAAGTTTTGGGTCTATTTTTCTATTTTTATAATTTATTTAGATGTTGCAATTTAACAGTATTATTACATTATGAGTTTGAGATATGCTTTAGTTTCTAGAATTTTAAGACATTTATTTATTTTAATTATTTTAGGTGTACTTGTTTCAATTTAATTATTTATTTTGTGATTTCTCAAACTTAGTTTTATATTTTTATATATTTTTAAATTTTGTATTTGAATCAGCAGTTCGATCGGTAACCCACTGATTGAACCAGTGACCCAATGACTCGACTCTTAGACCGGGTTAATGTCCAATCCAGGTTTAATAACTATGCTAAAAACAATAATTGAACTAAAAAAAACAAGCTGGCTAACTTTTCAAGATCTTTTTTGGATTAAGAATTTAACCAAAGGTAGAAGAAGGACAAAAGGTCTGCAAAAAAAACTGTGACATACAAACAATCAACCGAAAACAAGCTGCCAACAAAAACTAGATGTTAACAAAAATTTAACACAATAACCTATCGATTTTACATGAAGTTTTTAAGATTAATTACGTACCGGGGTGCTCATCAGCAACAAGTTTTCTTACACTGTGTTCATTATTTCCTGCATCTTGTTTCGCGCTGCCAAGAATAGCAATCACCAAAACAGAGACGAGCCATGCTTTCAGAACCAAAGCCGATTCTCGTGCATCATCAATTATGCTGGTCTTCATCATAGTCTTCATCATATATAGTCCGTGCTACTGAGGAGAATAATGTGTATAAGTGCTTAGCGACTCTATAACATATATTACTAGCAATTCACATCTACATCCTCGCGATAAAGCAAAAATGACATATACGCATGAACGTGTACAGCATAATTTTAACAAAGAACCTACCAGATTGAGATCCCATGCAATACCCTAGGTATTGTATGGGTGCAATTCCATTTAAAGGGCTGAGATTATAAATTAAAAAGTTAACTTCTAATCTCAGCCTTTGAATAAAAAAAAGGCAAAATGTCAAAAGGGCAAAAAAGTAAAATAATAAAAAAGTGAAAAAAAAAAAAAAAAAAAAAAAGGTTAAAAACTAAAAAGTGAAATTGCACCCATACAATACCAAAAAGTATTACATGGGATCTCAATCCCTATACTACCGTACTCTAATTATGTGCTAACTATTCAAGAATTATTTATAACGCAGAATAAAGCGTGATAATTAAAAGAATACGAACTGTATCAGTATTTAAGGGACTGGAATCCACCAGTAAAAAGAAACTCTCAAAAAGATAATTTTATTGACAGATAAATAATGAAATTAGGTCTATTACAATCAGTACTTATACTGTTTAAAAGCAAACCCTAATTGACTTAAAACAGGAAATTACGATGCATCAACTTATATAATAAAAGATCACTCGATAGACATGCATCAACTTTCAATTTAAAAAATAAAAAATACATTACCTAGCTATATGTCCTCTCAGACTCTCAGTATTTTGCTCAAATCTCACTCAACTCTCTTTCTATCGTCTCTCTGTCTTGGCCTCTCTTGGTTTTGATCTTCATTGTTGCTCCTTCTTTCCTATTCTCTTCATCTTTCTTCTGCTTTTTATTTTTCTTTACGGGAAGACTAACCTCTTTCATTTTAAAAGCTTGTCAATTTTCAGCCAACCACCCTCCTACTTAATTTTTCTCCAACCACGTGGATCCCCTTCCCTCATTCTTTTCATTTCTTACTTTTCTAAGTGTCTTTGTCAATTTTCAGCCAACCACCCTCGTGCTTAATTTTTCTCCAACCACGTGGATCCCCTTCCTTCATTCTTTTCACTTCTTACTTTTTTAAATGTCTTTTATTTTTTTTGAGAGGATGTCTTTTCTTTTTTTTTTTCTTTTTTTTGTTATTTAATTGATTGAAGAACTAATACATTAAATCTTTAATTGATTGAATAACTAATACAGTAATCATGTATTGGAATGTCATCTTGGGATAATATGAATTACAACTTTAAAACCTTCTAATAAATAAATAATATATATAGTGATGGCTCCAGAAATTTTTTCCTAAGGAATAAATTAAAAAACTTAAATATATTAACATCACAAAAAATAAAAAATAAAAAACAAACAAACATGCAAATACAGAAAAATAAAAAATTCTCCCATTATCTACTAGTTCTTTCATATATAAAAAAAATCATCATGAGCATTACATAAACAAATGAATAAAAAGAAATCCTCAAGGACGTGCTAAGAGCATAACTTTAATGGGTAAAAAATCTGCAATATTTCTCATAAAAAGAAATTAAAAGATTGCACTCTCCTTTTATTTAAAAAAAAAAAAAAAAACCACTTATCTTATGAAACAAGCAAGTGACAAGTGCCTACCCCATAAAACAAACTGGAAATTTTTCTCATAAAAATTAAAGACTTTAAAGATCGAGAGAAAATTGTGGGGTTTTTGGAGAGATTTTTGCTTCAATATATCTTCTCAAGTCTCGCTGGAACTACGTTTGCTTCGTGGGGAAGTCATAGGGGAAGAAGCTTTCACTCAAAGAGAGAGGAACGAGATAAAAATTGAAGAAAACAAAGAAATGGACAAAGAAAAATAATAACAACTGAGTTAGCTATTGATAATCTAATGTAGATCTTGTATTTTAGGTATAATATTAGGCATATTTTAGCTAAATTTGGGTTTTGGCTAAGTCAATGCAGATGCTCTACGATAAGTAAATTTAGTTAAAAAAAATTAATTAAACGAAATTTGATTTTCCTAGCTAAAGAAATGAGCCATTGATAATCAGTTATTTGCTCAATTTTTGTTATTGTTATTGTTGTTGTTATTGTTGTTATTAGTTTAATTTTTGTTTTTGTTAATTGATTTTTCTTTAGGGATTTAGTAGGTCGCCAACGTGTGCGCGTGTGTCTATGTCTATATATATATATATATATATATATATCTCTGTGATATGAAGTTTGAAATTGTCAAACTCAGTTACTTAAATATTTTTATTTCTGTGGGCAGCCGACCAGACCCTCTTGATTTTATTTTGGTTAGTTTTATTTTATTAGTTGTTTCTCTTTGGTTAGTTTTATTTTATTAGTTGATTTTTAGTTTTGTTTGAGATCAAAATATGTCCATCCTAAATTAATTTTCTAGCTTCGCCCTTATACAAGGGAGTATTGAATAAATTATTTAATTATTCCTCCAATTTAAATTAGTTCAATCGATTTGAAATCAATCAAAATCCTCTTCCCATATCTTATATCTCATTAACTTAAATATAAAATTTAATGAAAGATTTATTATATTTAAAAAATCAATTATACATTTTCAATATATTTTCCTAAAAACTTATTTGAAAAATGTTAATAAAATTCATTGTATATGTTAAGATATTAAAACTACATATATGAATTGGTCAACAAATTACCTTTTTTTTTTTATTATTTGTTAAAGTATATCAAGATCCATTTTTGGTTAAAGCCTATGTCCAATACTTGGTGTGTAAGCAAAACAGTTTACTTGTATTGCACTCATGTTAACCGGTGTTAATCTATGATTAATTATATAGGGTTAGTCTCCTATTAATACCATGTTGTGATATAATAAATAAGTAGTTGGTTATTAAGAGTTTTGCTCCATGTACATAGGCTGTTGGTAGTTGTGTATGTTTGTGCCATAATTCTAACTAGACATCATAGTTTTATTGCTCAATATTTAACATGGTATTAGAATATCTATTTTAACAATATTAAAATACCAATAAGACTAGCATTCAAACTTGTTTTTTTAATTATAAGGAGCTACTCAAAGCCTTATAAGTATGCGTCCTAAATCCACCCAGAAATAAAAAAAATTTAACATCGTACATTAAAAGTAACCTATTTCTAGATAGGTTGATTGATGCATGTTGACTTAATTGGCATGTTTGTGCCTAGGTCTCGGTCTTGGTCTCATGGTTGCAACTTGCAGGATTAAGATCCTCTAGAGTTCTTAGGGAACTCTATCACATAGAGTTCTCTTAATCCCAGCCTTTCATTTAAAAGAAATTGTTCAAATTAATGCCAACTCATCATTCCACTAACTAAACCCTAAAAAATAGGTTGAAACAAAACAAATAACGTTAATAATCCTATTAACATTAACATTTAGAAGAAGAAAAAAAAAGATGCAATCACTGTAATTTACAAAGAGAGGCAGAAGCAGCAGAACTGAAAGGACACTCCCGCCAAAAACTTAATTTATAATCATCCAAAAACAATTTCATAACTTTTGCACTTTCTTCATCATCTTCTCCAATTATTCTAAATTGAGGTAAGGTATGTTTACATATTTTTCTTCTCTCTCTACACTCTTTGGTTAGTATAATTTTTTTTGATTGTGGAGATATGAAGTTTGCTCATATATATTTGATTCTTTTCTCTTATTTTATTTTATTATTATTATTTTTTTGTTCCTTTCACTGATCGGTGGCTTTTTGGTTTCTTTATAACTAAAAAGTTCATAGTTTTTTTTTTTTACTTCAAACACATTGCCGAAAGTCTGCTTCTTTTTCTTTTTTTACTTCAAACACTTTTTTATCTAAGTTATAGCTTTTTTTCTCTATTTTTTTTTCCATTGCCTTTTTAAGTTCTCTATGAGTATTTATTTATTTATTCTTTTCATTTGAGCTTTTTTTGGCTTCAAACTAAATTGGAAGTCTTTTTTTTTTTTTTTTCTTAACAATGATTAAAAAAAGTCATAGCATTCCTTTTTTTTTTTCTAAACGTTAACGTTACTAGGATTGTTAATGTTATGTGTTTTATTTCAGCCTTTTTTTTAGAATTTAATTAGTGGAATGATGAGTTGGCAATAATCTGAACAATTTATTTAAATGAAAGGCCAAGATTAAGAGAACTCTATGTGGTAGAATTCATTAAAAATTCTAAAGGATCTTGATACCAACTTGCAAGTTGTTGGATACGGATCCCAAGTGGGTCATAACTCTGATGGACCCCACAGTTTGATTTTTTGAGCGTTGGCCATTGGCGGACTATGTCAGCTACACCTGCACCACAAATGGGTCAAATTGAAAATCTTGGGCTCATTAGCCATTACCACACGTCAATTTGGCCTGTATGGTATATGGAAGCTAGGCACCTGCGGGTCTATTTCATAGGCAAACATCCCTCCTAGACTTCCAAATGTTTGAAATCAGTATAGTGATAAGGCCCTCAACCATGGCGGCTCTTGGAAATATCTTTTAAGGAATTTTATTAAAAAACTAATATATCGATATTAAGAAAAGGGGTATAGATATCACTGTGGTTCTTTATTCTTATATTATAAAAGTGTTTTCATTTTAGTTCTTATGTTTTGAAATGTTTTATTTTAATTTCGAAATTTTCAACTAATTTTATTTTGGTCATTACCGCTGTCTCAATATGGATTTACTGAGTTATCTCAATACTAGGAACGCTATCAATTTACTACTAAAACTTTAAAAAATGACGTGATATCACATCACATCAGCTACTTAAAAAACTAATTGACATGTAAGATTTTTAGATTATTAATTTTTAAAACATAAGAAGCCCAAAAACATTAAAAAATAAAAAAAATAAAAAAATTATATGCTACAGCGCCGATCTCCTCTTTGTTCTCAGCGTCAGCATCACCATTTGATACAGCGCCATCTCCTCTCGTTATCATTCCGATGTCAAGTATATATGTTGCTGAGATGGGCTCAAGACCGATACCAAGAGGTACCACAAGATGAAGCAGAGATTCATGGTTGTGTGTACGGAGGATTTTTCTGTTTGTGGCTGGGATTTATGTATGGCGGTGTGGCGGTGGGGGATCCATCTAATCCATGCCCAACTTTGGCCAAAAGTGGTCGTGGGTGTGGCAGAAATAAAGAAAAAAAGAAGAAGAAGAGAGAAATGGCCCAGAAAATAAAAGAATGGCATTTGCTGAGAATACCATCATGTTAATATCACTGGGGTTAATTGGATTTTTAACTATCTTTGTGATTCTGATCTGTGTCATTTTCCTTCAAATCTGTTGGCTATTTTGCTTCGAATCTGTTGGCTTTTTCTTATTAATTAATCGGTTTTGATTTCATTTAATCTGATTTAAGGTTTAGATCTAGTTAATCTTTTGGGTTTTGCATGAGATTTGATAAATAAATGTTTTGTTTTTCTTACTGTGTTCTATTTGTGAACTGAAAAAATGGTGAGAATATCGAAATGCCAAAGGGAGAGAGAGGGGGAAGAAGTGAGATCTGAGAGAGAGGACAGAGAACTTCGTCGGGCTTGAAATGCGAACGAACACGAACCCACTCAACCACACAAATTTTAAGGATTTTTATACTGAACTAAAACTCTGTCTCAGCAAAAAAGTGGATAGAAAAGTTTATCTTGGGAAATATATAGTAAGCAATAGTGGAAGAGTAAACATAGGAAAGCTTCAATGAACTCAAAGATTGAAATTTGGATATCAATGGTGGTTGGGTAGCAGTGAGAAACGAGGCCATATTTGGGGATTTTGTCTTTTGCGTTTTTTTTTTTTTTTTTTTGAGTTTTGAAGTTATTTTAATTTTTTATGAATTTTCCAATAAATCTAACCTATCACTTTAGTATTTTATTTGCTTATGTGTCACTGTGTCATGTCAGTTTATATAACTATCATAATAAAATTTGTAATGTTTTTAACATTAATACTATCAAGAGTTTGGATTAATTGTAACTCTCGTCAATATTGAACGTTAATAATTTTTTATTAAAAAATTATTTTGATAGACCTATATATATATATATATATATCTGAGTAAATGTTTGTATAATAGGTTAACTCTGTACATTACCATCAAAAAAATAAAATAAAAATAATTGTATATTAGTTATATTGTGTACACTGAATATTTAGATTTTAAATAATTTATAGGGATACCATTCACATATGATGCACATTTCAAGGAAAAAAAATGTTCAAAAGTGGATGATGCATATTTTTAAGAAGAAAAAAAATGTAGAAGATTAAGAGGCTAATGTTCAATCATTTATCCCAAATGTTGAAACTTTAGATGTTAATTAAACTCCTTAGAAAAGTTAAAAAATGTAAACCTAAAGAAATAGATATTGCTTACGTAACACGTTTAATATCGTTTAGTATGTTATTTCACTAGTAAGTTATCATGACTTGTAAATCCATTTAATGTTTCTTAGGATTTGGAGGGAATTTTTTTATTTTAATTTTTAATTTTTAATTTTGTTATATTTAGTTGAGTCCTCCTTGGAAAAATTTTCTGACTCCACCACTGCCTGTAACCTCTATACTCCTCAAATATCAAGATGATCAAAAATACAAAACCATCTCATCTATGAAATATTATTCAACATCTTACTTTGTTTATTTAAAAAGAAATACATAACACAGTAAGTGTAGAGGACATCCAACAATATAATCGTAAAAGTTTTTTTTTTTTTTTTGATGAATCGTAAAAGTTTTAATCAAAATAAAAGTTATTAAATATGTGGTATAACATCATAAAAAGTTATATAAAATATAATTGCAATCAAACCTATATATACATACAAGATAATAAATGATTTAAAACAATGATTAAAGAGTGAGAAGAACGCACCATCTCCTGGGTCGGTCGGTAAACATGGCAATGGAAGTACAAGGTAAATCTCTAACGCGTTGAGGAGGGGGGGACAATTAGACTTTGCTGTTGCATTTAATAGTAAAATTAAAATGCCCTTCAAATGTTTTATTGGGACACCTGGAGAATGGCTTTAAGTATTCAAGAGTTATAGGCTCTGACACGTAGTTTCCCTCATTCACATCAATAAGGAATTCTCTAGGTTCAATTGGGTTAGTTTTTCTTGTTTTCTTTTTAATGATTTTATTAAATTAATGCTGACTGGTTAATTTTGTATTTTAATTGCTGATGTAATATATTGCTGCATCAGTGTTATGTCAGTTTGTAAATAAATAGTTGTAAAATAAGTTCTGTCTCTAGCATTACTCTTCTTTAATTATTCCTCCAATTTAAAACTGCTTCCTATCAATTTGAAATTAATCCAAATCCACTTACCGAAACTTATATCTCATTAACTTAAATATAGAAATTAATGAAAGATTTATTATATTTAAAAAAAAAAAAAAAACTGATAATACATAGACTAAAGTCTACTTTTAGTCCCTTAATTTTGGCACTTTTTTTTATTTTGAGCCCCTAACTTTGAGAATTTTCCTTTTAGCCTCTTAAGTTTGAATTGTTTTCAAAAGAGTCATTACATCCAAATCTGATTTTTAGATTCTGTTAAATGCCAATTGAACCATCCAACTCAGCATCTTTTATTATTATTTAATCAAATTCAATATTTTTTAATTAAAATAATAATAATAAATTTAATTACATAAAAAAAAAATTAAGAAAGGGGACCATGGTCGATCTGATATGGGTGGGAGAGAGGAGAGAATAAAAAATAAGTAAAATGAATAATTATGTTTTTTATTAAAAAATTGCTGAATTAAATTAAATAATATTAAAAATTACTAACTTTTATTGCTTATATGGCATTTAACGGAATATTAGTAACAGATTTGGACGGAATGACTCTTTTGAAAATGACTCAAACGTAAAGGGCTAAAATTAATTATATTTATTGTTTGATGGGGGTGTTGAGTCCAAAACTCGACACTAGGCTGGTGGTTTGCCTAGTGGCTAATGGTGCAATTCCCTTGAGTTTGAATATGCCACGTTTGAGTTTGTCAAGTCCAGGTTTGCGGTTGAATAAGGAACTTGAGATTTGGTGCCTACCAGAACATAAGAACCAGTTTGCCATACTAAAATCCAAGTGGAACACAACACTACAACCATAAGAGAGCTTTTGTTAATAAAGCCCAAAAATAAGGATTGATATGTAATTCTTTGCATGTTGAAAGGAACTCAAAATCAAGTAAAATGATTTGTAATATTTGTACCACTCTCAAAATTCAATGTAACCAAAACCATAAACACTTCCCTTTTGTGAGCCAATGAACACTTCCCTTGTGAACTGGTGTCTGCCGTACCATGGAGGCTTTCATACCAAGAAATCATAAAGACTTAGAGCAGTTTGATCATGTGGGAGAGAGTTAGCTCTAGGAAACGTGCATGGGGTTGTAAGAGAGAGTTTCTCTGTACTATATCTCAAGGAAGAGAGTGAACAGTAGGCTTTTGTGTTGGATATAATCTGAGTCATGCCAAAAGATGGTTTGGCAGACTAGTTAGATGAGTTCTGTAGACTACTATATTATAACACATGTTTCGCAGACTACTATATAGTTGTGAATGAGAGAGATAGGTTGAATCTCAAGGGATAAGACCTATGACCTCATGTAATCCATGGGATTATTGGAAGCTTGAACCATTTTTGGTGAATCAGCAAAAGGGCTAGTTTAACCTTACTGTAAAAGGAAAATAATCCTTATTATCTAAGGTCTATTGGAAGCCATGGCAGACCTCGATCAGAGGGCTCACTCATTCATGGTGGTAGGAATATGTGAGCATTTGACATTGATGGTTGATGGTTCAATGGGTTGGTTGCTTCATACACGTTTTCTAGGTTTGAGATGGACTTACTATAGCTTGTATCTCCCAGTAGATACAATTTTGGTTTCATGACTGTTGACACCCCATTTTGCAACCATTAATTTTACTTTTTTACACTTTAGTACATAAAGGGTAAAATGGTAATTTCACATGCTTGAAAATTCAAAGTTGGTCCATAAATTTAAAATCATATTTTAAGTGATCAAAATTGAATTAAGAATGAGAGTGCATTTTTCGGATTGGAAATTGGATAAAAAACCAAGTTTTTATTAAGGAAATGAATTTGATTGGTTGAAATAATATTTACCATAAGCTCACATGCATAGGATTACTTATTAATTAATTTGATTGGTCCTCTAAAGGATTAAATTAAAATCAATTAATAAATAATTCCTATTGGTTTAGAACACCTTAAAATGGTAAGTATTCATGCACAAGATTTTCATCAAAGGATAATTCTTAAATTGATTTATTTTTAACTAATGGGATAATTATTTTGACCAATAATTATCATATTAATTATTAATAAATTGATTATAATTAAGAAATCTCAAATTCAGCCAAATAAGGACTTCTAAATCCACTAGAAGTTGACCAAAGGTGAAAAAACTCGGAATTATCCAAAGCCCAATTCGGATTTGGATTCCAGCCCGTACACTGGTCAGTATTTTGACCATAACTTTTGACTCAATTATCCGATTGAGTTTATTCAAATTGTGCTGGAAAGCTGACATAATGGGCTACAAATATGTCTCTAATGACCATCTCCAAATTCGAATGTTTAGAGGGTCAAAACAGGCCCGCAATTAGAGCCTAAAAAACAGCCAGAATTTCGGGATTTTCAAGAAGTATATCCAATTTCCAAAACCCTAATGCACTCCCATGAGGTCCAAAACGTGTGTAGGTTCATTTTTGGGCTGCCATATAAATAGAAAATGATACTCATGTTAAAGGGGGTTGGATCTTCATCGTTCAAAATCCCAAACAAAATTCAAGAGAATTTTTGTGAGGTATTAGGGTTTTAATAAGAATCGAGGCTATTCTTATAACCCTAGAAATTACAAGAGGCCACCTCTTGTAATTGGGATTCCAATCTTTGAATTCTATTTTTTTTATCTCTTATAACCAATTTAACGGTTTTTCTTTCAAGAATCAAATTTTCAGGTTGGATTCAATCGAATCAAATCAAGGAGCTTCCTCCACAACACATAGAGGTACCTTTCTCCCTTGTTGTTTATTTCAAAACATGATTACATAATTGGTTGTATATAAATATGCTTAAATTTGTTTTGCTTATTTTTTTATCACCTGTATTTTCTTGGTTATTTTTTTTAAATAATATAGGAACATGTTAGGATATAAATCATGGCTTTAAAGATGATAAAAATGGCATAGGTTTCAGTTTCAAGACAAGTCAGAAACTATTTTTTGGATTAAAGGTCATTGGGCCTCCATTTTTACTGGAGTGCCGATTGGGTCTCTTTGGGACCCGATTGGGCCTATTTGGGACCCGTTTGGGTGATCCTTGAGTGCCAATCGGGCCTCAAAATTTATTTTCAATTTTCTGTACAGAAATTCATCCATTATTGATTATGCCATATTTATTCCAAATTTATTGAATCTTAACATGTCTCCTTGATTGTTTAGATGTAATTAGGATTGTTTGTTTGAATTGTTTTAAGAATTGTTGATTGATCACTTTTTTATTTTCTTTGTATGCATGTACTATGATTGATTGATGTCAAAATGCGAGTTGTGGTTTGGATGAGTTGTGAACTGTAGCATAGGAATCCTTAAGAGACTGATTTAGGTCAGGTTGAGTAGGTGCCTAGCACCTTCCCACTCAATCCCCTAGCCCCCGAACCCTAATCTTAGGGGAAATTAGATTAGTCCGTGTATCCTTTTACTTCTATCTTCTAGATTGTAGTTAGGACACAAAGCCTTGTAATTTTATTTTTCCTTAGATTGTATCTAGGGCAAAAGTGTTGTAATTTGTTCAATTTTCTAAACTTTTTGTATATTTCTTTATTCAATCAATAAATGAGAAATACTCTTTTTTTTTTCTTAGCTTTTTTTATAAAAGTTAGGTGGCGACTCCATTGTAATATCCCCTAGTGATTAGGATAGAAAACAGTGAAAGTCTCCATTTTGAGAATCCATGTTTAGGCCTTTGCATTGGGTTAAAGGTTGTGGTTCTCACCATGACAGACCATCAAACCTTTTAGAGTTAACTCCCCTACCTCCAAACCAAAACTCCCTAAGTCTGTAATGAAGAGGAACAATGACCATCATGGATCTGGGCCATGGTGGTTGTTGCCCTTGGTTCAAATGGCTATGGCCTTGGTTTAGATGTGGCCTTTCATCTTCTGATTCAAATCATCTTTGATTTTGGGTTATCTTTCCTAATATTTCTGCTGTTGACAAGTCTGCTGTATCTGCTGACAAGTCTGTTGTATCTGCTGTGTAAAGCTTTGGATGGCTGGGCATTAAGGAGCTTTAGCCATGAAGGACCGTGCTGGTCTCTTGGGGAAGACAATGAATAGTTCACTTTATTGGTTGTTGCACTTGATTAAAATGTTGCTTGCTTTGGCAAGCAAGCTCTGGTGGGTCCCAAGGTGTAACAGATGTGTCTGCGGTGTCTGCTGTATACCCAAGTTTAGGGTTTAGGGTGTAACAGAAGTTGGCTTGAACTTCTGAACATTACAAAGCTCGAGCCATGGAGCACCGTGAGGGCTTAATTTGGGCTTCATTGATTTGCTGCTAGCAGCCCAAGCTTGATGTTCTGGTTTGCAGCAGACTTATTGGATTTGGGCCACGTTTGGGCTTAAGAGCAAAGATTGACATTTTGCTTTGGGCTGTCTTGGCTTGGGCAAAAAGTGGGCATCTACACTGGTAAAAGCAAACAATTTGATAATAGCCCTTGAAATTTCATAGCTAACAGATTATATACTTGTATATACTTTGAGTCCCAAACTTTGTCATATTTCATATATATATATGCTTAACATATATACACACGCAGAGAGAAAGTTATTCTAAAATTTTGCTGACTTATAGGCAACAGAAGCATTAATTGTGGGATCCCGGACGATTTTGTTAGGAAATTAGACGCCACTAATTTCTGGTCTTTATGATACAATATACAAGAAGATAATAATTTGCACAATTATTAAAATAAGTGTAAGAGAATAAGCATAATCATACAAACAAAGATTTACGTGGTTCGGCAAAATGCTTACGTCCACATAGCGCACCCACTTTCACTAGTCAGTGAAATGGTTTACAATTACTTATGGATCAGCAAATACCACACACATTGTGTATCACACACTATGTATCTCTCTTACACTGAAAAATACACTGAGATTTTTGCTCTCTCACATTGTTTGATCTGTGCACTAGGAGAACTATCCTGCTCTCACTAATATATTCGGATGCCTAGCTGCAACCGAATATTGCTTTCTCTATTTTACACTTCTTTGCACACACTAGAGTTATCTAACTCTCTTCCTACTCCTTTTTCTCTCTACACCCACATACATGCACACGGCTTCCCTTTTATAGAGAAACATTTCCAACAAGCTCATTAAATGCTCAACCTCCTTGTTGAAATTGCCACCTAAAGCTAGCCAATTTTTTCTTCATGTG
>BKZX01027758.1:0-11886 GCA_014362285.1 Fagus crenata
TGGTGTGGGAAGATGAAAGAATTGAATAATGCTTGGTCTGACTTAAGAATTTATAGAGGGTTAGTGGGACATCAAATAAATGGTTTTATAGTAGGCAAGAGCTTTATTTGCTAGTTTCTTGAAAGTATGGGAGCCTCGAGCAATGGATCCTTTTTTAGCAATGTAAAAGTTGAGTTTTATGCCAAATAGGGAAGCTCAATCAACCAAATCAACTTTGTCCAATTTTTCTGAAAAGTTTTTCCCCTTAGGGACTTGTAAAATTTGAGAGATTAGGTTAGACAACATGAAATGAGATCAGTCATTTTTTTTTAATGGTTTTTGTTGTGCCTAAATTTGAGATTTGTAGCAAATACACCAGCTCAATAGGTTTCTTATCTTTTACTTTTTATTTATTTATTTATTTTTTCTGATTTTGTAACTTGCATATGAGCTTACTCGTAGGCTTCATTGATTTTCCATATAATCCAAGCTCATTTTGCAAAATCCATCTTTTAGACCCATGAGTAAACTCAAATAAACCCAATTTTTAGACCCATTTTGCCTACTTTTGCACTCCAAATTACAGTATCACACTTTTTCAAAATTTCCCATTAAAATTACATGGGCTTGGCCCATGTGAAATATGTAATGGACCCTATAATTGAGCTTCCTTAGTCCTAGGCCTTCAAGGAAAAAAAAATAAAATCCTTTAACAATTGCCATAGCTCATTATGACTTGCTCATTGTGCTTGGCCAGTAACAACTGTAACATTAAGGCTTGACTTTCCCTTTTTTTTTTTTTTTTAATTTTTTTTTTAAAGCCACTTTAAAATTTGTCTCTAGCTTTGTATGATCTCTTAGACATGGCCATGTATGAGTGCAATTGCTTCCCCAACATGTTGTGAAAGACAGTCCTTTGCAAGTTGCAATAAGTGGCAGTAGGCGGGATAACTCTAGGCAACAAAATTCTATGCCTAAGGCAAATCTTCTCAACATATTCTGCTAGGTCCAACTTCACAAGTGGACTTTTAAGCCATTCAGCCCAATCAACAACCAGTCCAAAGCAAGTAACTGAGCCAGGTAGCCTAAGTACAACCAGTTACACAAGCCAGCAGTATTCAAGTCTGCATGCCACCCGACATGTTCGACGGATACGCTAACAAACTTTGAATGGAATGGCAGGCATTTTTTTTCCAATAACGCATTTTTTTTAAGTTATATAGCCAAACGGGCCACTTTGAAAGTTATATAAAAACATAGGCCACTTTTGAAATCATCTCTTGAAGAGACGATTTTTGTTGAATTATATATATATATATATATTTATTTTAACGCATTTTAAACATATTTGATTTTAAAAAAAAAATTGTAAAATCGTCTCTTTTCTGTTTTATTTTTTATTTTATTATTTTTTTAAGGCGCCTCTAAAAATCTGGGTTTATAAAAAAAAAAAAAAAAAATTAAAATCGTTTTTTTAAAGAGACGTTTTTGATTATTTTATTTTATTTTTTAAAAAAACCAGTTTTTAAGAGGGGCATGAAAAAAAAAAAAAACAGAAATTGTCTCTTGAAGAGACGATTTTAATCATTTTTGTTATTGTTATTGTTGCAGTATTAACTTACTCTTGTAAAACTGATTATGTTCAATAAAGTTTTCCTTGTAAATGGTTGGTCTCCTTTTTTTTCTTCATAGTGATATGGCATATATCATTTTTATGATAATTAAAGACTAAACCTGAATTGCATAACTTTGCTCATTCATCTAAAAAAAAAAGAAAAAGAAAAAAAAGAGAGAGTAAACGAGATGGTGAATGTTCTCACCTATTTACAAAAGGTTATCCAATGGGTTACATGATGAGCCAAAAATATTTACAGTTAAGGTTTCAAGTCTAAAACAATTATACACTATTATGACCCTATCTATCATAAACAAACTAATATCTCCTAACATCTTTGTGTAATCTAGGATTTTACCAAACTCTCTAGTATAATATAATGAACCGGATTTTTAATAAAGCAAATAAAGATAACTTAGTCAAATTCAAAATTACTAATCTCCTAAACGTAAGAGATAAACTGAAATTGGTTTTAATTTTCTAATTACTTATTAATGATTTCCAATGTTTAGATACGGTGATGGAATAGAAGTGATTAACTTGTAATACAACTCTTAAAAGATAACTAAAAACAACAACTAAAGATAATGCTCACCTAAAACTATTCCAAATAATTAGAAACCACTAATCAAACAACTAATAAACCAATCATACTCTACTACTAATAAACCCATCTAGTCCTACATTCAAGGACCCCATCCCATTGCACTACTCCCATGTAAAAGTGGGACTCTTTCTTGCTGCATGTTTTTCATCTCTTGGTGCATGTTTATCTCTTGGTTCCTCAGTTCCATGCCACCATTGGTCTTGGTTCCTCATAACATATAACTGCTTGGATGCATAGTTGACAAATCATAACCTCCCTTCCAGAGTGAATGATTACCCTAAAAAATAAAATGAATGATGTTACATATTGTAATAAAGACATTCAACTTTGCTATAAAATCTATAAAAATAGAAAGCTATTATTAGAATAAAGCAATTACAAAAAAGGAAAAAGAAAAAGAAAAAAAAAGTTCTATGACCATTATCAATCATACTTTTTTGACCATGACATTAACTATAGGTCTTGTCCAGACTTAAGCGATTAGGCCACTTCCCCTTAAACTGTGCTTCATTTTTATTCTTCAATAGCTTTGTGCAAACACCAGAAGTTTTGCCAAAATTTTCCTGTATAAAAAACCAATCCAAATTCAACATATTTTCACATCCCATACATTCCTAGATACCAATACAATCTAGCACTTGCAAAGCATTGGTATTATTACACACAAAAGATACTATATTATTTTATAGAAAATATTTTTATAGATATATTTTTTTGAATAGAATAGTAGAAGATTTTATTAATGAAACTAAACAAAGTAAACAAGTCACAAAACCATAAACAAACAACAGCTTACAAAACACCCACAATCTCAATAGGGACCTCCCTAAACCAAACTTTAGATAGATTGGTTAAAGAACCCAACATAGCCATGGGATTCTTTCCTATCTCCCATGATTCTTTCCATAAAAGAAAAGCCACCTCCAACAAAACCAGAAGAAACTTTATAATAGAAATCAATGCTCCAATGTACCAGAGATTATCAATAGAAAATTTATTAGGTATTTGGTTAATACCAAATTAGCTTTGTAGGTCTTGTACTATATTTAGAAGGCAGCTAATAAGAGTTGGGATCCCCTATTTTAATTAGTCACACAAAGAGATCCCACTTCTTGTCTGGGTTCACAATTATTATTACACTTAAATGCTCATACATATGCTTTTGCTTGGTGAAGCTGAATCACTTTCAGCTAAAGCTTTTCAAGATTTAGGCATTTGGGCCATTGGGCTGGCCCAAATAGGCGCCCATGTGGGCAGCCCATTAAGACAAAACCCTAAGACTAGGGTTTCCAATATTGCAATATAAAATTGCAATATTCAAATAGAAACCGACACGCTAGAAAGCTGCAGACACAAACACACTATCTCTCATCTCCTTTCTCTTTGTCTTAGGGTTTCCATCAACGAACCCTAGGATTTGGTCTGTGGACGTAGGTGAAGTGCTCAACTTTGTGGCATCTTCACTTGACCGGCACAAGCACAAGGCACGTGGGAAGAGAGCTGGTTCGTTAATTCCACTGCAAAGAGGTATATTAGGTTTTACGCACAAAACCTAAGAGGTAACACATTAGAAACTCTATGATATGTATGTACATTGTATACCTATATTTTTCCTTTATTGGTATCAGAGCCATAGGCTTTCTTCTTCATGTTTTTAGAGCCTTAGAAGACCTTAGGGAGAAAATCAATTTTTTCCACCATTGTTGGCCATAATGGCCATTTCGGGTTCTCACCGCCGGTGGCTCTCTGGTGAGCTTCCGGCGACACCATTGGTACTAATGGACTCCTCACGACCCTTGGAGTCCATAACAACAAACCTTGCATGATTTGGACGTGTGTGGAATTAGATATGCCATTTTACATTTTATGTTCAATATGTGTAATCGGTGTTTTTGCGGCATGTATATCTTATTCAATATTCCATGTTTTTGAATAATTTTTTATTCTAATATGTAGTATGTTGAATAAGCTTTCCAATGGTGAAAAAATCACCAAAAATGGAGCTTTACAGAGAGAGATATGGAGGCCCGAAATAGGCCTGGCGGTTAGGGTTTTTCGAAAAAACCTTAGCTCAAAGGTTGATGATGAAACCAGATCGGGTGGCTCCCACACTCGCGCCTGGCAGTGTATGGTGGAGCGTGAGCCTCACCCCGAGCTCCGTTTGGCCTCCGGTTTCCTTCATTGTGACTATAATTATATAGGGTATTTTAATAGAATTTTTAATAATTTTTCTGATAATAAAAAATAATTATTAATTATTTTTTAAATAAAAATATTAACCTTGGAGGACCACTCGCGCATGTGGGGGCGTGTGAAGCACACTCTGGACCTCAAATTTTTTGTGAGGACCCATTAATATGGGAGGTGAGATATTTTGGAATATATACTATTTAATACAAAATTTGTTAATTTTGCATTTAAATATAGAAAATTGAGGAAAATTTCAGAAAATTGTAGAAAATTTTGGAAAGCTATTCTAATCTGTTAAGATGTTCAAAATGTGCAAAACTAATATTTTTCCAGAATTATTTGATTGTTTCCTTTATTTTTCAATAATTTTTATTGTTCTTGGTATGCAATTAAAAATTGTTGAAAATTGAAAAGATGTGAGAAAAATATTGGTTGTTGAATTGGTATGTTTATATATACACACAGAGAACAAAACTACAAATTTTCAAGATTTTTTATTAGATATATAATTTTCTATCATTTTAATTGTCTCTTGAAATTGAACAAAAATTTATAGAAAATTATTAAAAATCTGAAAATCATGTATGGATGGACCCTTCTGTGTATAGACATGGGAAGCATAAAATTTAAAATTTTCCATATTTTTTGGGATTTTTTTGAATTTTTCCATGATATTCATTGTATTTAATGAATGATTAAAATATTATAGAAAATTATTAAAAGTTTAGAATATTATGAGAAAATGCAAATAGGTATCATGAAATATTATGATGTTAATGGGAACCTTGGTGGAGAGGTTGGACCCTTCCATGAAGATTTTTGTGCAACAAATAAATTAATCATATGGTAGTGTAACACTTGTGCATGAAAGATGATTCTGAGCATAGCGATGTCTCGATTTTATGTCTTGTGTGAGATGCCAAGTTTGATTTAGTTTGAGGCTACAAAAATGATTGTGTGTATATCTTTCTTATGCTTGCTTGAATACAATGTCTTGAACCATGCGTGTGTGAATTAGTGATGGCATCAAAGACTGTTGTTGCTGACTTGAACCGAGGAGAAAAATTGGATGGCAAGAACTATGATATCTGGCATCGTAAGATCCAGTACCTCTTCGATGAGTTGGAAGTCTTGGAGACTTTGACCAACTCAATGGAAGAGCCTGAGCAAGGGAACAGTGCTCAGAATCGCAGAGACTTGGAAGCATACCAAAGCTGGCGCAAGAAGGATCGTTGTGTGCGCTTTACCATGTTAAGCAGTATGCATAATGACCTTATTGGTGAGTTTGAGAGCTATGGTACTGCCCAAGACATGTGGATTACCTTGGAGGCAAAATTTGGAGGGACCACGGTCACTCGACTGTGCACGCTGACATTGAAATTTGATACCTTCAGGATGCAGCGTGGTGATTCCATGCAAGAGCATCTGAGGAAAATGTCAGCAATGGTTCGCGAGTTCAAGGCTTTTGGGAATAATTTGACTGATGAGCAGTAGATCCAAGCTGTGATCCGTTCTCTCCCTAACTCGTGGGAACAAATGAAGCTCAACATGACACATAATGAGAGCATTCAAACACTCGAGGACTTGTCACGTCATCTTGAGCTTGAGGTAGAGCGCCGTGTGGCACATGGACAGAGTTTTGCCTTCTCTGCTAGACATGGCCAGCACCAGGCATTTAAGGCCAAGCACAAAAGTTATGAAAAAGCACCCCAGCGAGGTCAGAATGGAGGAAAACCCCAAAAGAGGGCCAATACCACCAAGCGCCCAAGGGGCAAGCGTGGTGGACAGAAACAAGCTGAACAAGCGTGTTTTAACTGTGGGGTAGTTGGTCACTTCGCTTGTGATTGCACTGAGCCGAAGAAGGTACTTTTTGACCCATTCTCTCGCACTGTGTGTTATGTAGCATCATCATAAGTACTGATTGCTTACTCTATCCTTGATTGGATTGTAGACACAGGAACAATAGACCATGTAGCGAGAGATAGAGTTGGGTCCGTAGAGTACCGCCGAGTTCCAGCTGGCAGCAGATGGATGCGTATGGGGAACGAGTCAAGAGTGGAGGTGCTTGGGATTGGCACTTACAAACTCCAATTGCGTCATGGACGCACCCTCTTACTCCATGACGTGCTTTATGCGCTCGGAATGAGGCAGAATCTACTTTTAGTTAATGTTTTGTTAGAACTTGGTTTCAGTTTTGGCTTTCATGGTTGTTCTATAGACATTTTTTTGGGGTCCTCTTGTTTTGGACATGCTTTTATTTCAGATAATCGTTTGTTTCATTTGGATATTGATTGCTCTGCTTATGATTCTTCATTTGCCTTGTTGACTCAAAATGATCATGATGAAATGAATTGGCATGCTAGGTTGGGACACATTGGACAAGATAGGATGATTAGGTTAGCTAGAGAAGGACTTTTAGATCCACTCGCTAAGGTCAACCTACCAACTTGTGAGCATTGCTTGGCTGGAAAGTCAACTAGAAAGCCTTTTGGAAAAGGTATTAGGGCAACTGTTCCCTTAGAGTTGATCCATTCTGATGTATGTGGCTCAATGAATGTGAGGGCAAGGCACAGGGCCTCTTACTTCATCACATTCATAGATGACTTCACGCGTTACGGTCATGTGTACCTGGTCTCTCATAAGTCAGAAGCATTGGATTGCTTCAAACGATTCATGAATTTGGTTGAGAACCAAATGGAGAGAACCATTAAAACTCTGAGAATTGACCGTGGACGCGAGTATCTATCCGAGCAATTTAAAGAGCTCTGTGAGAATAAGGGGATTCGTAGGCAATTAACGATTCTTGGAACTCTGCAACAAAATGGTGTAGCGGAAAGAAGGAACTGAACCTTACTAGACATGGTAAGGTCTATGATGGCGCAGGCCAACCTCCCAATATCATTTTGGGGGGATGCATTGATGGCTGCAGCCTATATCCTAAATAGAGTGCTCTCCAAATCAGTACCCTTCACTCCATATGAGTTGTGGTCTGGTAAGAAACCAGATTTGAGTAATTTACGTCCCTGGGGGTGTGCAGGTTACGTCCACAATGCTACCCACAAACATGGAAAATTGGGTGAGCTTAATTCCCCAGTTCGGCGGTTCCAAAGAAAAAGAAAAGAAAAGCTTAGACTACTATAAAGGGAAGTTAAAAACATAAAACAATGATATTAAACTTGGGGACGATCTTCAGGCATATATCTCCTCCAAAACCAATCCTCTCTCCATACACATGACCTTTCTTCAAATTCAATGGGAATGTTCTTAATCTCCGGCAAGAAGAAATAGACATAAAGTGTCATGACTAGCACAAAAAATGCAAAGAAGAAATAGACATAGATTGTCATTACTTGTTTCTGTATCTTTTAAGATTACCACAAAGTTTTCTCCAATCTCTAGTTCCTTGATTAGCTAATTGACTCTTACAAGGTTTTGAATTTAACAACTTGCAATAAAAGCAAAATATGTAATCTAATTTACTTGAATACACTAGCCATTTTCATTTCAAGGGCGTAGCCACGATTTCATATTTGGGGGGCTAGAGTGATGTATTCATATGGAGTTTATAAACCAAATTTCATACACAACACTTTCATACTCATTTTCAAAAGTGTTTCTAAAAAACTGTAAAAGCATATTTAAAAACCTCTGTAATAGTGAGTCTTTTTTTTTTTTTAGTTATTGGGGTTAGGCAAGTTTAATTCTCACCTAGAGGAGATTTAAAAATTTTTGTGGAGGCTAATACTTATTTTTGGGTAGACTAACTCTAATTTTTGGCATATAATACTTAATAAATATTTTAAAAGTACCTATAATGGAAAAAGTTAAAAAAATTTGGGGGCCTATCCATAAGGTGGCTCTGCCCCTGCATTTTCTATCATATTTCTCCTCATTTGATAAGTTTTGAGTGTAATATGGAGTAACAAAATTCCTAGCTAGGGTTTGCATCTTTAGGTAATTCTGGATCATTATGTCTAATTAGACTCATTTCTACTCACAAAACTCAAGGCAATTACTGTCAAGGCCATTTTCATAGCCCTCTAAAATCGTAACCAACTTTGAATTGAATAATTAGTCTCATCAAAAGAAGCTCCTAGTCCTTTGGCCAAATTAAAATGCCAACTTCAATCATATGATGACACATGCTGTAAAGATAATTTAGAAAACAAAGTAGCTCCAAAAAAAAAAAAAAAAAAAAAAAAAATTTTTCAGAAAACATTAACGTGTCAAACAATGGGTTGGTTTGAAAATCCTATAAATTGAGCCTCACATTTGTATCTAGCATCACCCAAGTTGAATTTTAAAGCCTAAATTACTCTTTGTGTCTTAAGTTCCAAGTAGAAACTGAAGATGGACAATTCCCAGAATACGAGTTACCAAGCTGGCCAAGTCAAGGGCCAAACTCAGGTGAGTTTTTATATGTCCTATCTATATCTATTAACAAGGTGTACTTTGACATTTTATATGTTGATTATAATGTGTTATTCCTTTATGGTTTAGGAAAAGGCGAGCAACATGATGGACAAGGTTGGCAATACTGCTCAATCTGCCAAGGAATCATGTCAAGAGGTTCAAAAAAGTTTTTTATTAAGTTGACAATTACATATTATAAAGCGTAACAAAATGCTTCTCAAATATCAGAAAAAAAAAATGTTTTTACTATTTAGTTGCAATTACATCATTAATTATTAATTGCTTACATATATATGGATTTTTGTTGCAGGCTGGTCAGCAAGTGAAGGCTAAGGCACAAGGGGCTGCTGATGTTGTTAAGGATGCAGTTGGAGCAAAGAAATGAAACTAATATTGGAACCCATCAAGCCAGCTGTCCCCAAATAATTATTTTTTTATTTTTTTACTTTTAAGTTATGAATTTTTGTTTTCTTCTAGTTTGTACTCTCTTTTGAGATCCTGCTCTCATTGAGTTGGTTGAATTTGTCATATGAATTAACAAGGGAGCTCTTTTATAGAGTTTTTATTTATCCATCCATAAGGAAATAGAATACTCTTAAACTCGTTTTTCCTTTCCTTTCAATTCAATTATAAAATTTTAGCATCACAAAATAATAAACCACCAAACCATTAGTGTTTCTTGTTAATTTCCGATTTGACCATTTAGGCGGCAGGCTCCCAATCCCTTGTGAAAGCTGAAAACCGACTGTAGTAAAGAAGCAATTCACAACTCATTACAGGACTTTTATACAATTTCAATTTTACTGGATCAATTTAATTAATATAACATAGTTATTACTAGTGCTAATCTATAATCTTACTGTAGATGCCCACTTTTTGACTAAGTTACATCACACTAAGAAAGGCCCCAAAACCCACTTTAGGGCCTAAACGGAACCTGAGATCAAACAGTCTACTGTAGCCCAAGCCCATTAGTTTTGGGCCACTTTGAGTGATTTGCAAAAAGTCCAATCCAAATTGTCCAGCCCATCTAGGAAACCCATTTTCGACCCTTTTTGTTGACTTTGATCTGCTACTCTGTGGGACCCACAAGCTAGCAGGAGCTTGCTTGCTAAAGCAAGCAAAGTGACGTTGACGTTCACTTTAAATCAAAATGGAAAAGCTACTAACATGGTTCACAGATCTGGATTTTTAACACAAAAACCAAGGTCTTTACACAGCAGACATAGCACAAAACCCAAGGTCTTTACACAGCAAACATAGCACAAAACCCAAGGTCTTTACACAGCAGACATAGCAGAACACTCAAGGCTTTGCACAACAGACAATAGAAGAGGCCAATACGTGTAACACAAGTATTCAAAAGACTTAAACGTAAGTCTTCTTCACCAAAACCAACCAGATCTGGATTTTGGCACAATAGTCATAGTTGAAGCTCAAAAGGTTCATGCTAAGACAAGTTCTTTTATACACTGGTCATGTCAGATCACTCCAACAGCAGTCACAACAGACACATGGGAATAGGAACCCAAACATCTTTTTGATCTCCTCAAAAAAACAAGATCAGATTTGGTTCCATGCAAAGCTGAGGCAGCAACCACCATGGCCCAGATCCATGTGGCCACTGTTCATCTTCATTAAAGGCTTAAGGAGTTTTGGTTTGGAGGTAGGGGAGTTAACTCTCAAAGGTTGATGGTCTTCCGTGAAACTAGCATGTATCTACTGGGAGATGCAAGCTACGGTAAGTCTCATCTCAAACCTAGGAAATGTGTATGATTCAACTAACCCACTAAATCATCTCCATCAGTATTAAATGCCCACATATCCCCACCACTATGAATGAGTGAGCCCTTTAATCAAGGTCTGTCGTAACCTCCAATAACCTTAGGTAATAAGAATGATTTTCTTTTTACAGTAAGGTTAGCCAACCCTTTTTCCTGATCCACCAAAAATGGTTTCAAGCTTCCAAGTACCCTATAGATTAAATGAGGTCATGGGTATTATCCCTAACCTCTAAGAACACTTGATCCCACTATAAAAGGGAAAAACTTAGACCATGAAAGGGGTTCTGAGATCTGAAAATCACCATAACTCCATTACTCTCTATAGAAACACTCTAAGAGAAAAAACACTCACTGAAGTTTCATCTTCAACCTTTAGATTCAAAACCTATCTCTCTCCATTCATAACTACACAGTAGTCTGCATACTCGTTTTTTGGCATAACCCAGAATTTCCTATAACAAAAGCCTATTTTTCACTCTCTTGTACTAAGAAACTCTCTCTTACAATCCTTGATCATGCACTTTCTTGGAGCTAACTCTCTCCCACATAATAAACACCTCTAACTCTTTTATAATTTCCATGGAGTGAAAGGGCCTCCATGGCATGGCAGACATCATTTCACAAGGGAAGCGTTTATTGGCTCACAAAAGGAAAGTGTTTATGATTTCTGTTAAATTTACTAAAATATTTTCCTTCATTAAATTATGAGTTGTTGTTCAAATATTACAACTCATTTTCCTTGATTTTGAATTCCTTTCAACGTGTAAAAGATTACATATTAATCTTTCTTTTTAGGTTTTATTAACAAAAAACTATCTTTTGGCTATAGTGTTGTGCTCCACTTGGATTTTGGTATGGAAGATTGGTTCTCACAAATCTCGACCTCCTTATCCACCGCAGACTTGGACTTAGCAGATTAAAACGTGGTAGATTCGGACTTAAGGGAATTGCACCATCAGCCACTAGGCAGGCCACCAACCTAGTGTAGAGTTTTGGACTCAACACCCCCATCAAACAATACAACCCACGCATCACCATTCACAAGGCGGCACGTGGCAAATGTGGAAAAAAAGAGCATGCACATTTTGGTGACTCCACTTGGGAGTTGTGTAGCATTTTCCTTTGAAAATCGAGAATTTGAAATATGCCACCCAAGTCCAAGAGTCTGTGGCAATGCACAACCCATATCATGTCTTTTCTAGCAGATTCTCAACCAAATGCCCAAAAATATATCTGAGCAGAAGTAACCTAAAATCAAACAGGGAGCTACTAACCCACAGAGAAGTCCGCTATATAAT